>JAEQBH010004349.1:0-119985 GCA_016808115.1 Tetrastigma voinierianum
GATGTGATGAAACCCCAAATATCGGAATACGCTCCGACATCTCAACAAGAATCAGCTTCACACAAACAAACAAATCCAAATGATCCCGACATATAAAGGGTATGCCCTAGTATGGCATGTCGAGGAATCGCCTAAATTTTTGGTATCCTCAATAACAAAGGCAACCTCGTCATCTGGGGACCTAACTAGAAATGGGATCTTTGGAACACAAAGAGATACATCTCCTAGAAAAGCCACATAATAATGTCCGTATATCGACCAAGTCTCAAATACCTATCAAAGTAAATGCTGTCAAAGAAAACTTTAAATCCCATGGTCTCAGGGTGGTCTTATGACACGGACTTTAATGTAGGCTTAGGGTGATAAGGTAAAAGAAATGAAGGGAAACTAGGCTCAAACACCTAATGATCAACCCCATGCCCTCTTGTGTGGAATGCCACATGCATAAGAAGTCTCATAAGCCATGGACACAAGAACATCCAATGGCGTTAATAACAATGATGTAATGCAAAAAAGTGTAACATGTGGTGAGATAGATAAGAGGAAAAGGATGTAAAGTGAAACATCAAAATCAACCAATAAAACATATGAGGGTGATAAATGTGAAATGAGAGGTAAGGAAGTCGAGAAGATAAATAACAAGATGGAAAACTAATGATGATATGATGAATCTACCCAAATCACTATTATTAGTAAAGACATGTCGTCGACAAATTGGATGATGAATATGACACTAACTCGGAGCCCCCAGGAGAGGATCGGTCATCTCATATACCACTAATAAAATCTCAAAGTAAACACACGATACTAGGATCTTAGGAAACCCACATACGAACTCCCACAAGTAATACATACACTAAAGACGAATGCATCCTCATAATCCACATATGAACTCAAGGAATACTTATACTGAATACATATACGTGCGCATTTATTTATATTTTTTTTTCTTTTCTCTTTTTTTTTCTTCCTTTTGTTTTTGTTTTTGTTTTGTTTTTGTTTTTGTTTTTGTTTTTGTTTTTTTTTGTTTTTGTTTTGTTTTTTTTTTTTTGCGCATAGACGGAATGAAACAATGAGAGACAAACCAATATGGCAATAAATGAACACATCTCCAAGCACGAAGCTACAATAAAACAACTCCAATGAAATGACATAAGCCTCTCAAACTAAAAGTCTTTGAATAAATGTCGATGGAATGAGTGAAGGGATGACACAGACAAACCCCCATGCAAGAAATGAACAGATCACCAATCTGCGGAGAATGAGATAGAAACGAGAAGTCGACAGAAAGAAAGCAGAAAAAGATAGAAAACTATAAATGGAACGGATACAAGGAAGTGAGTGTGGTAAAACGATATAAAGAACATGTCAATGTGTCCATAACTCAGAAGATCCCTAAACTAAGGCATCCACACACCAAAGGGCCCTTATCCCGGGTATGAAAAGGTAAGCAGGGCTATAAGAGAAAAAAAATAGGCCAAAATGCGCGTGTGAGGCGAATTTAGCTAGCAACGTAAAAAAAAAAAAAAAGGAAGTCACAAGTGATAAGGTATATGGCTAACCGAAATGATGGCCACCCATCCTCCGACTGTCTCAACGAAACTTTTCGCTTGATCCACATTAGTTGGCTCAGGAATTGGTTTCCATCTGTCCATCAACCATGCAAAGCCCTCCGGGTCAACTCTAATAATGTAAGGTCCGCTCCAGTCGGGTGTAAACTTCCTCTAGGTTAGTGACTAATCCTCCGAGGATCCTCAAACCAAATCGCCCTGTCAGAAGTGTTTGAAGCTTGACCCCGCTTTTTGGAAGCTGGCCATCTTCCTTTGGTGTTTAAACATGGTCGCAGCCTCAATCTCCTCTCATCTAATAGGCTGTCGACTGCCGTGATCGAACCCACTCGCTCCGAAATCACGCTCTTAGTGGCACCTTAAGACTTATCTCTATCTCAACCCGCAAACCGCTCCATGCCATAAACTAGAGAGTAAGGTGTGGCTCCCCGAAGAAGTGCGAAGGAGGTGCGATATTTCCATAATGCGAAGGAAGCTTCTGACCACTCTCGAGAAGTCTCAATCATCCGCGTAATCCTTAATATTTTTGTTCACAAATTTCATCGCCCCATTTGTCTACTTCGCCATACGCAAACGATCCAGTGATGTCGATGCCATATCTCCGTAATAAAGTGTCAACCTCACCTCTCGAAATGCACACCTCTATCCGGGAGCATCAACTCACGAGGAACCCATATCTACAGATAATGTGCGAAATGATAAAGGTGGCCACTCGCCGTATTTAGCTTTGCATAAGAAGGGCCTCCACCTACTGTGAAATAATCAATAGCTACTGAGAATGAATCTACACTATCAGAAGACTTCGGCGAAATCTTCCCAATAATATATATGCCCCAAACTGAAAACGGCCAAGGTGAGGTCAATGCATGCAACTCTGATGGTGGAACGTGTATGAGATCTCCAGGCATCTTACACTCGCATCTCTCAATAACCGACAACAATCATTCCATGGTCAACTACAAAATAGCCGTCCCCATAATCTACGAGCCAACATATGTCCTCCCACGTGGCCTTACAAACTCCGCAGATGACCTCTCTCATTGCCCGATCAACTGAATCTCGATCCAAGCACAACAATAACACACCATCAGTTGTACGCCTATATAGTGTCTCTCCATGTATCACAAAGCGAGTGGCCAACTGCCTCAAAGCTCTCTTGTCCTTGGTCGTCACGGCCTCAGGGTATGTGCCATATCTAAGAAACTGATAAATATCATGATACCACGATAGACCATCATCAAACCCTGACTCGTAAATTAAGCAACAATAAGTGTGAACATTTTATAGTCTCAACTAGTTGTGGCAAACTACCACACCCTTCAAAGAATGTCAATCAGAAGCCAAAGTGAATAAGAGCATCTACGAACTCAGATTCTCGCTTCAGTGAGTGTAGCTTAAGTCGTCAAACCCCTACTAGTAACTCTAAATAAGCATGATATGGCCTAAGCTTCACATCTCTTGTCTTCCAATCACCCCGGATCTGTCTAATCACTAGATTAGAATCACCGACATCCCATCTTTCTAATCCTCAGCCTGCGCCTCTCTAACCCAAGGATACATGCCTATACCAACAATGCTATTCTGTGGCCTGATAACGATCCAAAGGCCAAACGAACCCGAGATATGATCACCATGAGGAGAAAATCAAATAATAGAACACCTATCCCATATCCGTAATGCTGATATCATCAAAGTACATGCGCCCCAAATCCGCACAAACTAGTCACCTCACGATCTCCCTCATCCGAAAATCATCATCAATCACTCTACCACAAGAATCGAAGTGAGGCCAAGTGATGTGCTAACACACTCCCTTTATAGACTCGAAAGTGACATGATCAATATCAAACTCACAAAAGTACAAGCCATCTCATAAGTCCGCCACAAACCGTATGTCAAAAATGTATCTCAAAGTGATCTAAACGAGAAACAAGTCGCATCAAATACTCGTCATGTAATGTCTCACCTCGAAAGGGCCCAAACTAAAGCTGGCAAGAAGCGCTCAATCATAAATGTACCTCGTCCCCCATATCAACATCCTCTTACCGTGATAATGATAGCTCGCTCCTCGCCTAATCATCAAGTCGGGCCAAATACGCACCCTAAAGCCGACATCCGAAATCGACAAATATGCAGGTCATCCGTGCATGGAGGTACCAAAACAGAGGGAAAGCAATACTTAATCCGCTCAAACGCCCTCACGGCACCGACATCATCCCAAACCTTAGGTCGCTTTCTTCCGAAGTCGGAAGATAGGCTCACAAGTATCCGCTGGCCTAACAAATAAACCCGCTTAATATATTGCAACCTACCCAAGAAACCCCGAATCTCAGTCTCGGTCTATGGTGGAGACATGTCAAGGATAGCTCTGATCTTATCAGGATCTACCTCAATACCCTCTCACTAATCACGAATTTCAAGAGCCCTTAAGTCACCCAAAAGTGCACTTCGGGATTCGCCCACCCAATGCATTCGATCCTCCTGAAAAGCGCTTGTGAGCCGCCCAGTTGATCCGCCTCATCACGGAACCTCACAATCATCATCTACATAGACCTCAACATCCCCGCATCATGTCGGGAAATGCTGTAGTAGTCGCTTTCCGAGCAGGTAGCACCTGCTTTCTTTAGCCCAAACGGCATGACTTACAATGCAGGTGCCCCACTCCGCTGATGAAAGATGCCTTCTCCCTGCCTCGAGCCATCCAATCCGATTATAAACTGTAGAATCCATCCATAAAAGACAACATCGCATTCTCAAAGTATCATCAACCAAGATGTCAATATGTGGGAGAGAAAATCATCCTTGGGCTACTTTGTCGAGATTTCTAAAGTCCACACAAACTCAACCTTTGTCGTTCTTTTGGGAATTGTGTGGACAACATTAGCCGCCCACTTGTGGTATTGGACCACCGATACAAGCCAACACTAAGTTGCTTTTTGAATTCTCCTTCACTCAGAAACTCCATCGAGGGTAATCGCTCACTCGCTTAACCGGTCTAGCATGTGGCACTAGTGGCAGATGATGCTGAACTACAAGGGTCGGAGGCCCGCATGTCCTCATATGACCATGCAAAAACATCAAGTATGATCCGAAAATTCGGCAAACTATCCCTCTCATTCGCAAACAAGTGGTACCATCTCATCCTCTCTGCTGGTCCGCTGTACCAAGGTCAATCGTCTCGTCATCAAAAGGAGGTGAAACTCGCTTTTCATCGCGAGAAACTAAGGATCGGAGTCGCACTAGCAGCTATCATCAAAATCAAAGCCGCAAAGGCTCATCATCAATATCATGAATTTGTGATGTGGGTAACTGAGTACATGCACCAATATCATCAATAAAAGAGACGTGAATACCAAAATGCTCAAATCCATATGAAAAGGCAAGTACATCATCAAAACGTGAGACAAATCCCGACAAAACATCAAAAGAAAGTGGTGGGTCCACAGCATCAGACTCTCCCACAACATGTCCTAAAATATCGAGATACAAGATCAACAATAACATCACCCGTAACGCATCATCCGGGAGCAGCAGGAGCATCCTCATCATCTCTCAAAAAGCAAGCACCCGAAAAATAACTAAGTGCGTAACTGGCTCGTGATGACTAATAACTATCCTGAGTAGCTCCTCATCATAATCGCCGACTTATTACAACTCATAACTCACTATCTCATCAAGAAAGCACATAAACAAAGCACACTAGACCGCCCCAAGCGGAAGGAGTGCGAGCACCAAGGTGGTAGAAATGTCGTGATCCCCACCAATGCCAAATTAAAGCCGTGAAAAAGCCGATGCATTTCAAATACGCCGATATCGCAGCTCATAAATCGATCCATCGGATGCAATAATGGCCTAAGCCCTCACAAAATAAATAAGCACCTCAAACCGTAAGGGACGAAGATAGTCAAATGGAATGTGATAAAGTCGAGATCTGACCCTCTCCCGGCGCAGCTGTGCCATGCATCGAAAATCTGCCTCTACGGGTACAAATCCTAAACCAAATGGTGGGTTGTGGTCCAAAACTGTGATAAATTCGCTATGGCCATGCTGACGACGCCTTAAACCCAAACCAGGCATGTAATGACACGCTCCCCATTCAAAACGACCGCGTCGGGAGTATGTCATCAAATGACATAGGTACCGAATCTCCGAACAAAAACCCCAAGCTCCACGAACCGTATCTCCATCAAAAGCTAATCCCAATATAAGCAAATCATCACCCCCACGGCTAATCTCCAATACCGGCCGTATCAAACGCGTTCCTCCTCAGATGAAATAGTGATCACTTGACCATCTTGAATGAACTTCACCTTCAAATGAAGGGAAGATGGGATAACGCCAACACTATGGATCCATGGGCGGCCTAAGAGTAGGTTAAAGGATACAGGGATCCTCAAAATCTAAAACAAAAACCCCTCGAAAAATCACTTGGCTCCACCATCGCCGAGTCAAGGTGCCCATTACCTCTCTATGAGTACTGTCATAAGCTCTCACTGTCTGTGTAGATGGCTCAAAATCTGTGGGCCCATATCCTAGAGCAATTGCAGTGGCAAGTGGACAGACATTTAGAGCAGATCCATTGTCTAAGAGTGATGATGGAACATGGAATCATCTAAACAACCAACCGATATATGCAAAGGTCAGTGTGGTTCAACCCCAGAGGTAAGTCATCCTCAGAGAAAACAATGCAACTGGCTCGACCAGCTGTGAGCATATGTATCAGGCCCTCTGGAGATGTGGTCATGTCAACTCGAATCCGGCTCAGAGCCCTAATCAAAGTCTCTCTATGGGTGGTAGAGGAAGCCAACAAACTCCAAATAGAGATACGAGCATGTGTACTAGAGATGCTCGATGATCTCATCATCCTCTCACTGCCTCGCCTCTAGTAGTATCGGGATCTACGTGGGTTGAGACGGAACTCGAGGTTGCCGCCCCGACCACTTCTACCTCCTCCGACATAACATACCGATCTCTCGTTTGTATCAACCGGTCCCTGGCAGGAGTCAAAATAAAAGGAGTCTCAAAGACGTTACAAGGCAAAATCATTGGCCTCAGCGGGATTCAAACTGGGTAATGCCCTGGGCGCCAAAACGACATGGAGTAAACTGGCCAAGCTCAAACACTTTATGAACCCCATCATCGCTCTAACCATCATCAAATGCTATGGGTTCGACCGATCATCCCATGACAACATATGGATGCGATCCCTGACTCAACAAAATCAATGGAATGAATACCTCCTACTGGAGGAGGAACCGCATGTGAGTGTTGCCTAAGGGGGCTAGAACCGATGTGCCAGCCGTCTCAACTTCACAACAACCCTAGTCAATCAAGTCCCGAATCAGCTGCGGTCTCAAAGCAAAGGTAATCGACCAGAATATGTCCAGGTCTTGATGATAAGCACAATGTAGGCCCATCCGAAATGAGGTGAACAACTCCGTGGTAATGGCCTCGATGTTAATGGACTACAATCCAAAGAAGCCATCAATGTCTCAAGACTCACCCAAAGGCATGCCTAGTGGCGTAAAGTGTCTGAGTTGTCTAGGCTACTGTGTAGGAACTATGGGCGCTCGGGGTCTAAGATGAGCAATAGGTGGTCTCTCCACAACCTGTGCAGTGTAAACTAGGTGTGGTGGAGTATATGGAGCTGGTAACTTAAGCGGCTGAGGTGGCATGGAAGGTCTATAATTCGAACTAAACCTGGCGTAGTCCCAGGCGGGCCGTATGATGCGCATTCAAGGCCTGGTGCCCTATGTCTAAAGGAATTGATGGCTCCTACCTCCCCTGGTCTACGTGATCCAAATGGCTTCTTCCCCTTACTATCAGAAGAGGAAGAATCCAACCATAAACCGCGCGCCATACCATCCTCGATACCATACAATGCCTTTATTAAAGCTCTGTAATCCATAATTGGTACGCCTATAAGATGTCTACAGAACTCGGGCCGTTAACCTCATGATCATAATCTGCTCTCTCTGGCGGGACGATTAATCATCCGACAACCTTCTCCCTCCAACGGGAGATGAAAGATGTAGCAGTCTCATGAGCTCCCTGCCTCATAGCCTCAAGCTCTCTCCTAGTGACATCTATGACAGTGCTGAAAGAGAACTGTCGGATAAACTCATGGGAAAGATCCTCCCAAGTCCGCCTGCGCGAAGCATCCAAGGTGGCAAACCAGCTCTGTGCCACACTGCTCAGTGACAAAGGGAACGTACATGACTAACCTGAGCCTCATCTAAACCCATGCCCTCATCAACAGACTATATATCCTCAAATGAGTACGCGTGGACATCCTCGTCGTATACCTCTCCATGTCGTGCATCCCAAATTCTGAAGTGTAACGGGGTCAGCGTGTGCACTATCAAATCCATCCCACACATCCATACCAAAGAATCCTCAACTATCTAAGTATCCGTTTACTTCTCTATATGTGATCATCGTAGGTTAACCGGAGGTCTAAATCGGAATAGTCACATGTATCGGATCACCCTCTATGTAATCTCTCCTGACAACAACAAAAGAGTGCCCTAAGGGATAGCGGAAGCATCCGAGCCATCGATGGAGGTGGAGGTGGAGTGTAGCCCCATGTCAAACCGAGTATCCTCCTCGCGGCTGAAAGTCGCGGGGCTTGGTGTCTATCAATCCTCCGACCGAGGCCATGTACTATATCTCGAGCGCACGGGAGCAATGGCAAAGCAGTCGCTTCAATAACCGATGTATGTCGATCCATAACTGCTTGATCCGATGCAACGACTTAATCTCTACCCTCAACTCTAACCCACGAAGATGGTCCCAACAGGTCGCTGAACTCGAAAGTGTAACCAAACAACAAAGTGGAGTCCATGTTTAACCAAAAAAGAACACGCTTATAATGAAATCGAAATAAGCAATTCATCACTATGCACAACCGCCCCAATCGATACCAATACTCTAATAATCTCCTCAGATAAATTTAGGAGAGGAACCAAAATAGAGGAATCTGGATCCATATCATGGCAAAACCGGCCCTGAAGGCTCACAGATGCACCCACGTGTAGGATGGGAGTCTTAATCAGTAGGATCTAAACTCAACCTAGAAGGTCAATGGTGGCTC
The DNA here is from genome assembly GCA_016808115.1 of Tetrastigma voinierianum. Classification (NCBI taxonomy): domain Eukaryota; kingdom Viridiplantae; phylum Streptophyta; class Magnoliopsida; order Vitales; family Vitaceae; genus Tetrastigma; species Tetrastigma voinierianum. The sequence continues at coordinate 8,662 of JAEQBH010004349.1, forward strand.
TAAAAAGATAAGGGTATAGGTAGTCTTTTAAAAGGGTCCCTAGCAGGAGTGATTATACCCTCCAGTGGTACACAACCTCCTACACGTCTCCAAAGAGATGGGGCGCTTCCATGCAAGGTGGTCATCAACTCCACACATGCACTTCCTCGACATCCCAAGGGGCAGCCTATGGTAAAGGTTCTCACTACTCTTAATGCTCAGGAATAAACTAAGTGTACGGTGTATGTGTGGGTGCATTCGAAAAACCTAAAAGACATCTAAACCATAAAAGGCACACCGGTCACAAAAGTATCCTAAAATCTAGCTCTGAGCTATACAAGTCTTCGAGGATCGGACTCCTCAGCATCAATATGTCGGCCACCTCCAAAATGCTCACAAACATGGATATAGCCCATCACTGGGATTCCATTCTAGTCACTAGCTCTGCTTGAAAAGCAAGGTATGAGCAACAAGTCTCTAACCGAACACAAAACCAGAGACACAAAGTCGAATCGAGACTAGAGGTTCGAGATAAGGGGATACATGTGCACCCCACATAGATATGCGATGGTAATCATGTAAGAAAAGTAGTCATATTACCTGCATACCATGCAGCCATGTATATCATCCATATCTACACATAATCTAAGCAGAGTATAAGATAAACATGATGTGTATATAACAAACAATGAGAAACAAGTGACATAACAAGATGAACAAGAATCGACCGACTAAGTCACCGACCACTAATGATACAATACTGGGACATATGAAAGATACAACGCCGTTAAAATTCCCCAATGCTATACACAAAAAGCACAAAAGAAGTATCTATCAATCAACTGAATCAAACTCCACATTTTCCTTAATTTGTATTCAAGTCAATTTCTCACCGTCCCAACTGGAGTCGCCATTTTGTGGACCCCGTATTTTTTGCTATTATGCATTTCCCATTAAAAGGCGAGACTCGTTTTTTATTTTAAAGAAACCATTTTTAGAAAACGGTTTGGAGTCGCTACTTATTTTTGTTTTATTTTAAAAGGGAAAACAAAATAAGAAAGAAAAACCCTAAATGTGACTCCTGATAAGAAAATACAGGTCTGGGAAAAACTGAGTCTAGGTTCGGGGGTCAAGTTACCATCGGGAAGGTACGGCGGAAGCTGCAGAAGACCCTCTAAGCCCCTAAAGTCGGGTATCTACTAAACAAACTAAGAAAAATATGACTTTTGACTAATCAACCAATGAATACCGAAGATAAGCAATAATAATACAAAAGTATACAAGACATATATAAATAAATAATCAAGCAAAGTTAGGTGAGAAAAATGTGTACCTGGACGGCATGTTAGAAGCGCTACCAATTGGGAAACAATGTTAGTGCAATTACAAAATACAAACTATTCACATTCAATTAAAAATTGGTTATAAATTATATGTCAAATTATTTATTAAAATGATACATTGAATGTCGAGCTCCACCCAAGCCTATTTATATGTTACACAAATTAACTCCCTAAGATTCAATTTATAGGAATTGTAGAATTAACCATGTGTTTGAAATTTTTAAAGACCGGTTTGAAATTGAAGTTTTGAAAATTGGAAGTTTGAAGTTGGAATTTGAAATTTGAGATTTTTTAATTGAAAATTAGAATGGGAATTTTCTTAAATTCTTAAGAATAGGACAATCGAATCTTGAAACATGATTTTTGAATGAAATTGACGCTTGAATTCTTGAAATTATGAAATTTGTAAATTTGAAATTATAAACTTTAAAATTTGGAAATTGGAAATTGTGGAACTTGAATTTTGAAATTATGACACTTGATTTTTGGAAATTAGGAATTTGCAATTTTGAAATTGAAACATTGAAATTTTGAAATTTGAGATTTGGAGGACTTGAATTTTAAAATTAAAAATTTGAATTTTAGAAAATGAGAAATTTGAATTTTGAAATTTGGACACTTAAAATTGAGAAATGAAAATTTAGAACTTGAATTTTTTTTTTAAATTTGGGGATTTTATTAAATTAAGGATGGGTGATAGTTCATATGTTAAAGAAAAATAAATTGAATTAAAAAAAACAACTAATTTAATTAAATAAACAAAAAGCAACAATATACTTACAAGGAAAATAAAATAATAAAACTATAAATTAAATGACTAATATATATACAAGACAATAAAAAAAAATTAACTATATAAAAGAAGAATAAAAGAAAGTCAAGAAAAAAAAATGTCTGGTAAACGGGTAGCTTCCCGAACCGAACCGAACCGCCTCTCAAGCTGAAATTGCCTCCAAAGTCGGGATTGTCTCTCAAAATTGCCCCTGAACCAAGATTTCCCCCAAGGTCATCAAACTTTTAAACTTTGAGACCACTTAGACATCCAATTAATATGCAAGACCCATGTTTTCCTTAAGAAAATAATTACATGAACCAATAGTACTTAAATTATATAGTTCCGCTTTTACCTTATTCTCCTCCAAAAAAAAAAAAAATTAATCAAGCGGCTATTAGGATCTCTAACTTTTGATGCAGCCAGTTTCCATGTTTCCTTTTCCTTCCCTCAAATCATGAGGAGAGGACTTTATGTGGGAAAGTGGTGTCTCTTCTCAGAATTTCCACGATTGCCTCTCACAAAGGAAAAAAAATCTTAAGCCTCAAACACCTCTCTCCCTTGTAAATTTCCAATGTGAGATTGCCTCACACAAAAGGAAAATCTGTGTTCAAAATTCAAAGTTTACACTTTTGTTCATTATTTTTTAAATAAATTAAAATTAAGACCTCATAACATAGTTTGTCCTAAAAAATTTCAATTTAAAAAAAAAAAATTAATACAACACCGTGTCAAAGTTTGATTTTGTTAAAAGGTCTCGTGTCATTGCCTTTCCTAGCTATCATACGAGTGAAGGTTTACGGGAATAATGTTTGTTAACTCAGGTCGTCGATGGTTTTTTTTTTGAAAAATTATGTTATAGTTTATCAATATGATTCTATTTAAAAAAACAGTTTATAAGGAATGAAACATCAAGAATAAGTTAACTTGTTTAAAAATGATTCATATTAGATTGTTACCTGTGTGTAGGAAGTTCTTGTTTTAAAAATGTCACTTTTTAACAACTGTAACAAAATCTTTTCAAGAAAAGAAAATCGGAAAAAAAAAAGAAAAAAGAAAGAGAAACATTTTTTTTTAAACAATGGATTTTGAAAGATTCAAAAATGAAAGTAAAGTAATATTCCAATATATATATATATATATATATGTTTACGTAAAATTACAAAATTTAAAATTTGAAATTACTATTATTTTAATTTTATATTTATCTTCTTTATTTTATTTATTTTTTGAATATTTTCATTTAAAATATTAAAAATATAAATTTGTAAAAATTATAAATTATAAATATTTAATAAAACATTGGAACTTCCATTAATTTTTATACTTTATAATTTTCTGCAATTTACATTTTGAATATTTTGAAATAAAACATTCAAAATAAATCAAAATATAAAATTAAAATTAAAATAATAATAATTTTAAATTTTTTTATTTTAAATTTTATGCACAAAACGTATTATATATATTTTTAATACATTTTACTTTCTTTATTTTGAATCTTTCAGAACTTCTTATTTAAAAATATCTTTTTATTTTTTCTTTTTTTCTTTTTTTCTTTTTTTGGGGGTTTTGGCAGTTAAAAATGATTTTTTTTTTAACAAGAACTCCCTTTCACATTCTTAACAACCTAATAAGAATTATTTTTAAATGAGTTAACTTACCCTTAGTTTCCCACACCTAATAATAATAATTTTTAAATGAGTTAATTTGTCCTTAATTTTCCATTCATCATAAAAAAATTAAATATAATTATATTGACAAACCATAGCATAATTTTTTTCATTTTTCTTTAATATAATACATATATTTCAAGATAAGGTTAAGAAAATTTTGAAAATATTAAAAGAAAAAGGAAAAAAAAAATAGATGAAGAAAAAACATAATCTTTTAAAAAAATACTTCAATTTTTATATACTATTATAATTTATTTCATTTATTTTAAATCATTTAAATTTAAGAATACATTATTTTCCTTTATAATTTTTTTTAATCTCTATCTATTATAATTTTTTACTAAAAAATTTAAGAAAAAGTACAAAAAAATTAAAACAAGATAAAATAAAAAATTGAACCGAACACTTGGGTGAAATGGTTAGGGTCTCTTCTAACTTAACCAATAGTCTCAAGTTCGAACCCTATGAATGCAATTTTATTTTATAATAGAGTTTTACTGTCCTTGTGGTCCCTCTAGGCTCGTATAGAGATTAGTATGGGTATGGTATGACTTAAAAATGTCTATCGTGTGTGCATCAGCCTACTCAGGATATCTTATGGTTTGACAAAAAAATAAAAATTGAATTGATTTTATTATTTTAATATTTCAATAGTTTAATTATTCCATATAAAACTATATAGTTTTTTTTTTTTTTATAACTAAACATTTTAATTACAATATATCAATGTTTTAAAAATCTGGACGATCTTTAACCGGCCGATCAAGGTCAATTCCGATCCAGCTTTGCCTATCAAACGTAATTGTTAACGAATCCAAAGACTGCAAAGTAATTATGATTCTGTGGATCCTGCACTCAATGGGCCTGGTCTTTGCGGTGGTCTGTGGTTAGGAACGTCTGACCGACAGTGGTCTCACCAAGACCAAGAGGACATTTCTATTCGGGAGACCCATAAAGGCTGCCCGGCAGGCGCTTCTGGGTGCATGACAACTCTTCCTAGGGCTCTGGTCGAGGTACCTCCAGGGATTCTCAAGTCCCGATAGCCGGGAATTCTACCTAAGGCTTGCTCGAGGCGGTCATTTTAGACTCTGTCCGCCACTGTACTGGGTGACGCCCAATCCCGGGTCCCTTGACAACCCGTCAACCTGTTGAATACTGGACAACAGTAACCCGACACCACCACGAAAACCCAAGTGTAGTCTCCTTGTACGGGAACTCACCAAAACAGTAACTGCCCTAATATTATTACAACGACCATATTCGGGTCCTATATAGTAAAATTAAGTACTGGGGCCTTAAGGCATCAATACTTACAAATATATAATAACTATATAACAATAGTTCAAGAATTTTACACTACTTAATTCAAACATATATTAAAAATTCTTAAAATCCTAATACATTGCTTATACAAAATCAATACCAAAGATTAATAATCCCGGCTTTCTAAAACACTACTCTAGTGAGAGTCGCCCTCCCGTACACCCCTCAGACCGAAATAGTGATCCTCTTCGATTGCATGCAGCACACCCAGTAGCGATAATTTCACATGGGTTACTCCTCACCCAAGTGCACATGTCATGACAAACAATCACACTCTCAAGCAAATACATGATCCTACTAATGTCTACATGTCTGATCCTATGTCTCGAGTCCTCACCGACTCTCACACATGCTCTAAGCCAAGTAGCAAAAATACAGTTTTCAAAACAAAGGTTTTTGTTTTCGAAAACTTACTACCGAGTTTCGGTAAATATATTAGACAACCCTCCGAGGTGAATTGCTGGGTAATTCTCCGAACAATCATGGGTCCACCTCCGAGATGAACTGTTGGACAACTCTCCAAGGCAATTCTTCGGAAAATCTTCCTTAAAATTCATTTCACAATCATTTTCACTTTTCTTTCAATTTCTTTCATGTCATGCACTCACACCTACCATCTAGGGTGCCCCGATGCATATGGAATGCACTATGCATTATGCCATTTCCACACAATTCATGCTAATATATTTACATGCATATATTAACAAAATTAATTCACACAATTCATGTTATTCAAATTCACAATCAATAACACCTAAAATCAGTCAAGCTGGCTAATAACAAATCAAGCAATCCAATTTGAATTACTCCAACAACACAAAAATCACAATTGAAATCATGTGAACACTGAAACCTCGTCTGCATTTCGCCACGCCACACAAGTAGGGATTTCTTTACTCGGTTCAAAGATTTTGAGACCGATAGTGCCTTCCTGTGCCCCAACAAATCCTCATCCATAAACTGGCTTAAATTAAAGACAATCAAGAGTGAAAAGATCCTCAATTCTTGGAGTTAGTCAAACTCCACCAAATCGTAGTGCCAGGTATGCAGCCCTCGTCGCGCAGGATCGACTGCTTTACTGGCTGAGAACCGACGGTCCGATCCATGGAAATCTAGAGAGAAGTCACTCTTTCTCTCTCTAAATTCAAACTCCCACTCTCATCGTGACGTTTTATGCTTTCCAATCGGAGAGTTAAGACTATTATCCTTTGCCTTATTCATTTAACTTTTCAATAATACCATCAACGTGATCTCTCATTTCACTATTTGACACACGGCTTAATCCACTTCCATCATCTCACTAATCATGCAACATGTGTCACATGGGTACATGTAAGAGCGACTGGCTACATCACACGCTCCTTACAGTCAAGTTTATCGCACTCGACACCCTACACCGGTGCTGGAATCGACTATCTCGACTTCACGAAATTCGACGTGGTAGCTAGATTTCGCGAGACGATCCCAATGATGAAGTCCTGTTTACCATCCGAGATCTAGAAAATTTCAGGTTTTGACCAAATTACCATTTTATTTTTCTAAAATTATAATTTTCTCGGTTTTACACTAATATTCTAATTTTATATGGGAATTTATCCCATACAGGAATTATGTTTCGACCAATCGCCTAGAACGAAAATCCGCAAGAGCGATATTATCGCGACTTTCCAGCCTTCTCCGCCGAACCCTCACCTCGAGTGATAATCCTGAGTAAGGGAAAAAATAATCTCGATAAGGAAGAACTAGTCGATAAGGAAAAGAAGATTTCCTCCCTTAAACTAGGAGGAGATAAAATCCTACCCTAAGAAGGAATGAGGGGATTTGGTGAACCGAACCCTATAAGTCGGAAAGATCCCCCACTAGGAAAGATAAGCAATTCTAACTACTACTATTCTATTCTCCCTCTCCGCACTTTTGCTGACTTAATCACCGGAGAGGTGGTCGGCCCACCGCCGCCGGAACGCCCTTTTTACAGGTTTACATTGCCCTATTGATGCTCAAAGAATCTAACGATCACAACCCCTATAATTTGACGTTCAGGGGATCTGACGATCAAAGTCCCATGATCTCTGGGATCCAGTACTTGATGGGCCTGGGGCCTGTTGGGCCTATGTTATGAAACGACCCGATTCCATTTGCCTCACCAAGACCAGGTAGACATTTCTCATACGAGAGAATCTATAGAGGCCACCCGAGAAGGTAAGGACAAACTTTTCCTGCTCGTTTCGAGGCAGTGCCTTACTGACTTCAAGTCCGATAGCTCTACCATTCTACCTAAGCACAGCTGAGGCAACTTCATTTTGTGACTTCAAGTCCACCGGGCCGCAATATTCTACCCCCCCATATGGGAATTATATCCCATATGGAAAGTATGTTTCAAATAAGCACCTAGAAGCGGAAAATCTGCAACAACGATATTATCAGCGAATTTTCCAGCTTCTGAATCCTCACTCCTCGGAGAGATAATCCTAGAAAAAGAAAAATAATCCCCGATAAGAAATAACTAGTCGTTGATAAGGAAAAGAAGATTTCCTCCCTTAAACTAAGAGGAGATAAAATCCTACCCCGAGAAGGAATAAGAGGATTTGGTGAACTGAACCCTATAAGTTGGAAAGACCCCCATCGTAAGATAATTAACTACTTCTATTATCTTCCCTTCCACACTTTTCAATAATTTAATCATTGAGAGGGCGGGCCGCCCAATCGCCATTGAAACTTCTTTTTTTTGCATGTTCATTACGTCATTGATATCCCGGTGGAATCAATTATCAAGACCCCTACAATTTGACGATCAGGGGATCTGACGATCAAAGTCCTAACCATTGGTGTCGTCTATGGGAAGCGAATAAAAAGTTTCAACAACGGATTGCAAGGGCTTGGTTACAACGATTCTCTGGTAACCCCCCGTTACCTAGAACTCTTTCGACTCCCCATTTAGCATCCGATCTACCTAAAGCAGTCGCAATGTCGAACAATCCGATGCATCAAACATTTGAAGATCAGTTCCTCCATCAAGGCTGGGGAGATGGAAGAGGAAGGTGGAGGAGCAGCGCAGACAGATGCATGAGTTACAAGCTCGAGCTGAACGCTTGCAATGTGAGAATGATCAGTTGTGGTCCTAGGTAGAAAAAAGCCTCGAACTTGGAAAGGATGTGCGAGAAGGCGATCGTGCTGAACCTCCAATAATTCGCAATAAAGGAAAAGAACATGTTATTTCCGGCGACTACATGACCTCATGCACGCTTCTCAAAATAATTTAGAATTTTATAATAATTTTTATTATATATCTGTGGTGAATTGAGTTTAAACTCAGTTTTTCCAAAACCTATAAATTCGCTAAATGTGAATGAATATGTGAGCATATGATTAAATGTTATATGCTAAATGAGAAATTGATCAACCCTGAATAAACCTAAGTGTAAAAGGGCAATTTGAATTTGGTAAAATGAGGACTTAAGGGTCAAGAATGAATGTTTAAATGCCAAAGTGAATTAAATGGATAAAATGAAAGGAAATGAAGACCAAAATGAGAAAATGAGAAATGAATTATGTGTGTGCCAAACACGGCCTTTACACAGAATAAGTATAAAGACCAAATTTTGGTCTAGGAAGCTCATTTTGAGCAAATCCCCTTTTTGGGAGAGAAAGAGAGGAGAAAATGGGAGAAGTGTTAGGGCTTGAAGAAGATCAAGTTTTGGTTGGGTTTCTTCTAATTTTTTTGCTCCTTTGTGATCAAGCAACTTAGAAGTGAAGAGGCTAAGGTAAGAAAACAAAACCCTAACTTCATCTTTTTGTGATTTTGATTTTGGGGAAAAGCTCCAACTTAAGAAAATGGGTTTTATTGGTGCTAAACCACTTTGGAGTTATTTTGGTGGATTCATGTGGTGGGCTTGATGTAGATAGATTTGAGGAGCTTTATTGAAGAGCGAGAAATGGCAAAATTACATTTCAAGGTATCTTAAAGGGTATCCTAAGACATTCAAAGTCGGGTACCTGCACTATTGTATTAAAGGGACGGTACCGGTACCAAAAATTTGGGTACCAATACCCATACACAGTGAAGGACTGGTACCGGTACCGATCAAAGTGGTACTTCAAAGACCAATGCTTCTTAGCAACCCCGTTTTGTACCAGGTACCGTTGTCTCATCTGTACATCGATTGTTTAGGAACCCTAATAAAAGGATTAATGGGGTTCAAATAAGCAGAATTGAATGGCGGAAAACGACCGAGACTCGCCACTCCCGGAAGGTAGTTCATCTTTGGGCAGATTTAGCACTTAATCCAAACCGCTAACAAAGATTAATCGTCATTCACTAAAAAATGTATAATAATTGTTTATCCACTAAGAGTGATGTAATTGTTATTGACTAGGGACAGGTAAGGGATCAATTAACCCAGGACCTGAGGATCGAAGGGAAGGAAACAAGAGCCGATACAAATTTTTGGTTGGGTTTTTCTTTTCTAATTTCATTCCGATTCAAGTATTGTTAGTTCTTTGGTCACCGTAATCATATTCGGATTTCAAGTGTTTTGGTAGTTTACTAAATAAATCTGAATGATTGTATGGAATATGCATATCTCTGAAATGTTATTACGAAAGTGCATATGGACTCAAATTGGTGGAGATTAAATGCTGGATTAATTTCACTTTGTATGAGATTAATTGGAATTATAAACGAATTAATAATTCTGACATCTTCAGTTCTAATCAATATAATCGGGGCGACCAACATGGTGGGATGCACAATCGACATCCATCATGAAGGCAAACCAAAATTGTTCAATGTCCCACATGGCGGGATGCACCAATCGGCATCCGTCATGATGGTGTATGGTATTGTTAACATGTCCCACTTGCGGGATGTAAATCTCAATCTTCAAAGATCCGCAGACGGTGTGCATGGTATTGTTAAAATGTCCCACTCTCATGGATGCAATCAATTGGAATCCGCCATGATGGTGTATGGCATTTTTAAATGACTACTTACGGGATGCACTAATCAGCATCCGCCATGATAGAGACCTAAATTGCTAAATGTAAGCACATTACCGAATGACAAAAAGGATGATTCACCAAACGTAATCGTCATGAATGTGAATTGTATAATTGAAGTGAAATAACAAACTTTGATGAGTGTAAATGGATTTGTAAACTAAATACATCCTTGGGAGTATATGTTTGAATCATGATTTGAGTTAAATAAATTGCTGCATGAAAATGCATATTTTGATATGATCAATGATTTGTAAAGTGAAAGCAATGAGAAAATGAATAAGATGAGTATAGCTCGATATAAAATGCATGGTTTTATGATCAATGCATGTTGTGTCTAACCTAAAATTTGAAATTAGAATCAGATAGAACGATTTCTACATTTAAACTGCTAAAGATACGCTTTTTATCTATGCGCAGTGATGAGTGCCCAAACACTCATATTATACTCAAGGTCTTCCATTCTTCCTGTTTATTTTGTGAGCAATTTTATAGTTTTCAGACTGTAATACGATTTGATGTCTCGCAGAATGCCAGGAGCATCGGGGCGAAAAGAGCAAAGAAATGCAGCGATTTTTGAGCAAATGGGAACAGACGAAGGCAGAAGCACCATCACGTCATGAGCAGTCTTCGCACGTCAAGCGACGCCCCCATCGCCGCGCCCTACATCACGCACGCGGGGTCAACAATTGCGCACAAGCCCCAACGTCGCGACGCCTCCATCGCCGCGACGTCACCACGTCGCGATCGCCTCCATCGTCGCGACGCCACCGATCCGCAATCTTTACCTACCAAAGTACGTAATGATCCGTAAAAGAGGAGATCGGCTTTACGCTAGCGTACGACCAGAGCAGAGTGATTACCAGATCGCCGAAGTGCCCCCGATTTGACCGCTTTATTATTCGGGATATTTTTCGATAGAGAATGATGCTTACTACCAACATTTTCTTCTTTATTCCATATGATGTTCTAGATCTATTTCAAAGCAGAAGAACTGTTTATAAACATGGATTGAAAAGTTTTGAAATCATACCATTATTTCCTAATATAAGTTATGAATCTATTCTCGACACGTAAGATTTAATCGTATGTCGATGTCTGGCCAACATTGGCATAATTACACCGGAGATCCGAGGATTCGAGAGATGAGGGTATCTAGGACTGGCAGAGTAGACTCTCAATGATTCAGAAGAGAGAGAGTTCCAACTTAAGGTGGCAATCGGGGTTAGGGACATTAATGCATTTCCTGAATACTAAGCCTGGATAGAGATATAATCTGATTCTATCTTCGCGAGATAGGCGGATATACCCTCGAGAGAGTGATACCTTGTAGAAAAGATCACCGCCATTGACATATTTGAAATATATCACACAATATATTTAGAAGATTAACCATTGAACGTGACGGAGGGAGAGAATCCAGTTTCAAAACCAATACTTTAATTTAATCATAGGGGCAGTAATCTTACATATTCAATTCCCTCCTAGAGTCATCTTTCAGATATTATCTAAAAAGTTAACCTTTGTAGTCAATACAATCTGTCCTGGATCGACATTCCACTCACGAGTACACTATACTACTTGGGCGACGCACTTGCGATATAGAGTATATTTTATACACCGCGCTTCTCCGCCTAAGTTTTTGGCGCCGTGTTTGGGACAAAGCTTAGATTGATATAAAGAGAATTAAGCAAATAGATATTAACAAATTTTCTTTACTTTTGTTTATTTTACAAAGTGCTGGTAATTTGGTTTGTTGGCTCGTGTGTTATCATAGTGATAGGTTTCGTAAGTACTATGCGAGCATCAGATCAAAATAATCAACACTGGTTTCGATCCGAACTTTAGCATTTTTGCATAAATCGCGCTGAACAGCAGGTAATTGCAATATATGAGAAATCAACAGTCATGGAAACACTTCCAGAATGTAATTCTGGGCTGAACAGACCAATCACAGAGAGGTTTGAAATGGGAAATTCACCATGAATTACACCTGTGCCATTTATACAACTAAGATGATCCTTTCATGCTATTAGATGAGTTCAGATATTGAATTAACCCGTTGTTCGCATACCATCGACGGCCACCCATCAAGTAAAATAATTTCGAATTAAGTCGCCCACGCATGTATGCTTCGTATATCTTATTCCATGGACTACCCCATGAGAACCCGAACATGCATTTGACTAATTTCGAAGCTCGATACTATCAAATACAACTAGAAAGTTACCCAAGTCAGAGCACATGCTGTTCCTCTTTCACTCTAGATAGAGCCAAACACTGGGCTAACCAAGCCACCACCAAAATTCCATTACTACATGGAATGATTTAGTGCAAAAATTTCTGACTAAGTTCTTCCCACCTTCGAAAATTGCACAACTTGTACAGGAAATCAATACGTTTGGACAATTGTAGGGAGAACCTAGCAGGCCATGGGATGATTTCACGAATTATCATAAGTGCCCATACCACCCGCCTTACCGTATGGATGCAAGTCCACCCTTTCTATAATGGTCTGAGAAATGCAACTAGAACAATGATTGGATGCTTCAATTTGAGGAGCACCATGAATAAAACCACAGACTAAGTTTACAAATCTTAGAAGATGCTGCGACTAACACTAATCAGTGGCCTAGAGAGAAGGCTGGCACCAAGAAGCATCATGGTGGCAATGCATAACCCAGGTCCTCAACAACTGTGAATCAGTGTGGCACAGCCGACTAAACAGCTTAATAGACAAGAAGGAACTCCGTAAATGCAATACAAACCAACCCACTGGAGCAGTGAATTTTGTGGTGACCGCACAACAGCACGGAATGTCGAAACCCTACAAAGAGAGCAAGCCCAAGACGCATCCAGTTTAATCGTAATCAATCACAAATGAAGAAGGGACCGATGGGGAAACAGCTATCGTAATCGAATCGTGGGCTGGCGGCATGTGAATAACTGGAACTGCATTAGTCGAACAATCAAGGATATGGGTGTAGGAATAATCAACAATATGCCATCGAATCAAAATACGGGAACCAACCTCCGAGAAAAGTCGATTTTAGAACAAGCTCGCACGTATGTTAACTTCCCACTGCTTTCATGAATGAAATCCAGCAAACATGCGCCAGGTTAGGCAACCCAGCGATATCACCAACTGAAACAAAGACAAATTGAAGTTTGAGGTACAAATGGCCAAATGGCACCCGCATCACAGAAGACAACCCGGGTTCTTACCAAGCATCTGGAGGTGAACTCCAAGAAGAGACGGAATGAGCATGTTAAAGCACTATGTCGAGAAGTGGTGTGAATTGGAATAATCGGTTACAACCCACAAATAGAGAACAATAGAGACCTGAGAAGGTCAATCACCAGAAAGCAAAAGATGATGCGTATAAAGAACAAATTCGTGAGAAACAACATCGAGAACTCTACTGGCTGTGCCGCATACCCGCCCTTAACCACTGCTCAAGAAGCATAAATCGATAAGCACCACGAAATTCATGGATGTGTCTAAAAGTCGCATATCAATATCCCATTTGTTGATGCCCCAGGCTGCATGCCCGGGGCTATGTAAAATTCATGAAAGACATCTTATCCCATAAGAGACGATTAGCTGATTTCAAAATGCTGAACTTAATCGAGGAACGCGAAGGCTATCCTTCGCAGGAAGTCACTAAGGACCTGTGCAGCTTTCACTATTCTCACCAATTGAAATGCTATTTTTAAAGAGCACTTGTAGATTTTGGGTGCCGTGATTAATCTACGCCTTATCCATTTTCAAGCGTTTGAATTAGAAATTCACTGACTGGCAACCACTCTTCAACCGGGCGTATTAGATTCAAGCATCCGAGAGGGATAATAGAAGATGTCTTAGTAAAGGTCGACAAATTTATCTTTCCAGCAGATTTCATTGTTTTAGATAAGTATGGAGGAAGATAAAGAAATACCAATAATTTAAAGACCATTTCTGCAACCCGGCAAGGCAATGATCGGCGTACAAAGGGCGAACTGAAACTGAGAGTACAAGAAGAGGAAGTAAAGTTCAACGTGTTTGACGCAATGAGACACCCAAATGTATGATACTTGCTTCATGGTCGGGTAAATGGCTGAGGCTATAGTGTCTAGCCAAAGTGGTCTCACCGATCCTTCGAGACTAGCCTAGTAGAAATGAGTCCAGAACCCGGAGCAAGAGGCAGAAGAATATGTCAAATGGATGGACTCTTCGACACAATAGACAAAGGTCAATCTCCTCGTATGAGCAAACACCGGTCCGATCGCATTGAGAACCACCCAAGATGGAACAAAAACCTCTACCTATCATTTGGGGTTGATGTATACTTTGTAGTAGGAATCTACACTACCTGTAGATCTATTTCTAAAGCATTCTTGATCAGATTTCAGAGGGAAGAGAAGTTATCGAGGGTCCCAAGATCACAAACATGCACTCTGATGGTCTCTAGTCGATCTCGTAGGGATGGGCCCTTCCTATGTGCATGCATCAGATTTTCACAGAAGAGGGACATAGACCTTCAAAGGAAGCTGCCAGAGAAGGTTAAACTGACAATGAAGGAGGTCGTCTCAGAAGAAGTGCTAAACGCTAGACACTTGGGTGATTTATCCCATTTCGCATGCTGCATGGGTAAGCCCGGGCCAGAGTGTCAAGAAGGGAGGAACAACTGGCCATCGACCGAAAACAACATCTTACGATTCTGGGTGGAAGTTTGTATTGATTATCAATAGGAGCGAACAAGGCCACTTTCGAAAAGATCACTTTCCTTTCGCAGTTTCGTCGGATCTTTCGATCGACTAGCGGGTTATAAGATATTATTACTTTTAGATGGATATTAGGTTACAACCAAATTGCCATAGCTCACGAAGATCGGGAGAGGCGACATTCGCTTGTCCTTGTAGTGCGATTCGCGTGTGGATGCCCTTTGGGCAATGCAATGCAAGGTACTTACCGGTATTGATGTATGATGGCCCGTATTCTCAGACATGGTGGAAAGACAATTGAAATCTTCATAGACCGATTTCTCGATATTAGAAATTCGATCGATACTTGTTTAGAGGCGAGAGGTACATGCGGCAAGATGTGAAGAGACCAACTTAGTACTCAATTGGGAAAAGTGCCATTTCTCATGGTACAAGGAGAGTGTGTCCTTGGACATCGGATCTCGTGAGCTAGGTAGATAGGGCGAAAATTGAAACAATCGAGTTACCTCCACCTGCGTCGTGCAAAAGGGATTCGAGTTTTCTAGGCCACTGGCTTTGGATTCTATAGGCGGTTCATCAAGGATTTTCACCGGATTACCAAAACGTCTAACCTGCGGATCAGATCCCGTTTGAATTTGATTCCTGATGTTTGCATACATTCCGGTGTTGAAGACAGAGTTGGTTTCATTTCTATTGTTATTGGCACAGTTGGTCTTCCGTTTGAACTCATATGTAGCGCCGACGAAAACTTAGCGATTAGGCTTGGAGTTAAGGCGAAAGCGAAAAAAATCTTCGGGTAATCTATTATGCTAGTAGACAGAATGATGCTCGGCTGAATTATGCCAGCTACGGAAAAATTTTGTTGTAGCCATTGTGTTTACTTTGATAAGTTAGGACATATTTGATTGGCAACAAGTGTAGTGCTGCGTCATTACGCCATTAAGTACTTGATGACCAAGAAAGATGCAAAACCCCAGATTGGTCGGTGGGTCCTCTTATTTGCAAAATTCGATGTGAAATTAAAAGCAAAGAAGGCCGAGAACCTAGTGAGACCATCTTTACCTGGCCGGAAGGGCCGAGATGATGTCCCATTGAATGTAATTTGGACGAGAAACTCCTGGCTATTCGAGGAAAAGAGGCGGTTCATGGTTCGCGGATTATGTGAATTGTTGGTAGCTAAAGTAGTCCCTAGAATTTAACTATCGACAGAAAAAGAGGTTTTTAAGCACACCTTAAACACTACTATTTAGGAGGCCAATTCTTTATGATTCTACAACTACTTGATCGGTCGCTAAGAGATATGTGCGAAGATGAAATCTGAGCATTCTAAACCATTGTCACACTTTACGTGTGGTGGACACTTTAATTGGCGAGAGCAGCTAAGGTGCTTCAATCTAGTTTTTTCTTGTGCTGCTTGTTTAAAGATGCTCATCAATTCGTTTCCACTTGTAATGAATGTCAGCAGATGGGGAACATCTCTGAAAGAATGTGACCACCCATGCATCCCATTTTGGAGGTAGAATTGTTTGATTTATGGGGGATAGATTTCATGGGACCATTTCCTGCATCATACAGCAACTTGTACATCTTGTTGGCAGTAGACTATGTCTCGAAGTGGGTAGAAGCGATTCCTACACACACGATGATGCGAGTTGTGCTTCGATTCTGCGACAATATTCTCCGCGTTTTGGAACTCCTCGAGCCTTGATCACAGATAATGGTACCCATTTCTGCAATAAGGTAATTGATAAGGTTTTGCAAAAGTATGGGGTACGTCATCGTACATCACTTGCATACCACCCCCGCAGTCGAACGGACAAGCGGTATGGTCGAATCAGATACATTCTCGAGAAAACCAGTTCGCGGCTCCGGGAAAGTTGGTCTAAAAGATGGGCGATGCACTGCGGAGGCATCTGCGTGCGGCATTTAAAACTCCGTTGGGTATGTCACCGTTCGAGTCGTTTATGGAAAGCGTATGCATCTTCGATTAAATTGGAGGCGTCGAACATTGGGCCACTCGGCTTGATTAAACATGGATAGTACATTGGGTAGCGAAGAAAGCTTATTGCTCCAACTCGATTAATTTGGATGAATTCGAAAGCGAAAGCTTATCAAGCCCGCATTTATAAGGGAAAAAGACTAAAGCTGGCACGACCGACATCACGAGAAAGGAGTTCCGCAGTAGGACAACAAGTTTTCTATTCAATTCCGCTAAAGCTTTTTTCGGGAAATTGAAGTCTCGATGGTCGGACCTTTCCACGGTAACCAAGGTCTTTTCACGGTGGGGCGGAGATTACATCACGAGAAGGCACATTTTACGATCACCACCCAGCGATTGAAGCCGTGTGCATGGAGGCGAGTTTCCTCTGAGACAAGCGAGTGTTTCTTTGGCAGCCGCGGACAAGATGTCGTAAGCGATCATAGGAGTTCGGGTTCGAGCACATTGCGACTCCGGTCGTCATTTAGCGACATTAAACATAAGCGCTTCGCGGAGGCAACCCAAGTGTTTCTTAAACTTTTCCTTTTTCTTAGTTCAATTTCTATTGTTATTTTCAGCAATATGGGTTTCTAGCTTTCTCCGTGTCTATTGTTTCTACTTACATTTGTTTAATTTGGAACCAGCGAATCACGTATTAGTGGGAAGATTCGTTCAAGAGGTGCATTACAAGTCCATAAAGTCACAAGTACGAGTGGAGAGGGTTTTCTTGATCAAGAGATCATCAATGTGCCCAAATTTATCACTGATTCATAGATCCTCTGTCACGTCGCGACGTGGGTTTCTCGCGTCGTGACGTCAGATTGACTTGTCTGCATCCGCGTCAGCGACATGGACCTCCCACGTCGCGACGTCAAAATGTATCATCTCTGTCACGTCGCGACATGGGATTTCACGTCGCGACGTCATTTTTCTATCTCTCACATCCGCGTCGCGGCGTAAGTTTCTCGTGACGTCATTTTTATGTCTGCATCGCCCGGCGTGGGTTCAACGTCGCGGCGTGCGATCATCACTATCACATCACTTTGTCGCGACGTGCCTCCAGCGTCGCGGCGTGTCGCTTAGTGAAGCTCTCATCGCGTCGCTGACGTGACCCGCCTGTCGCTACGTCGCCTGGTTTAAAAGGCCAAAATTTGTTCATTTTGGCCCTTCACCTTCACACCTCTCCTTTGGGAACCACTGGCACCTCGCGCGCTCTCCGTGCCATACCTGCCGGAGCTCCCTTTATGCACAAATTAGGAGACCTCCCGCGCTCACTTGGAGCCACTGGTGTATCTTGGGTCGCGCCCTCTTGACGGTTTGGGTCATAGTGGCATTTCCACCCTTTGTGTACTTTCGACTCTGGCTTGAATGCAGGTTGACCAGCTGTGTACTCACACTGAAGTGATGCAGAGGTCTTGTAGGTACTCAGTTCGGGTCAGCTAGGTTACCTTAGAGTCTCTGAGTCCCATTTAGGGTGTTTGAGCCATTAGGAAATTAGTTAGTTTCGATTTTTGTGACCACTAGGTGTTTGTGTTTGTCTGGTCGGTGGTCTTTATCACCCGCGTACGTGCAGACCACGCAGCTAATGTACGGCGAGGGCGAAATTGCTGCCAGCGGTCGGCCTAGCGAGGACTGAGCTCCACTCACCCGATATCGCGCGGTTTTGTGAATTCGAGTGCCGCTGATCGGTTTGGCATCATTTACCGCTAGATCCTTCATCTGAGAGAAGGGGTTTCACCACCTGGAGTGACTTCTTCATAAGACAATTCTGCGGCTAGGGATGGCGTGCGCGTACTGACCACTCATTCGATGAGTGTAGTGCGCGAGTTCTACGCCAATCTGCATCCATGTCTTGAAGAGATTAGAGTCGGGTGGTGAAGCCGGTCGCGGGTCGATCAATGATGTCTGATGCAGGCATGTCGCCGGATGGATTGATCGGCTCGCCCGAGCTTCTGACTGCCACGGGGATTATCACGGCGTATTGACGATGAGTGGGGTGAGTGGAGAATCAATAGTCACTGGTCATCGGTCAATTTCAAGGCCAGCATTTGGCCTTCATTCCCCCAGATGCGGCACCACTTCATCCGCGTCGGCGTCTCATTGGCGGCGGCGATAATGTGGTAGTTGCCAACTCATTATGCCATCTTCACGAGTATACCCTTCGATGTTAGAGCGGGTTATCGAGGGTCACCATCCTCCATAACCGGGATGCAAGAATAGACCTAGGACACCCCTTCGATCTTTGGCTTGTAAACAAGCGGGGGTGCTATAGACTGACAAACAGCTTCGCGATCAAAGCCATATCACATCAGCGGGACACACGGTGTCCAGCGACTGAGAACCTCGATTGGTCATAGGCCCTCCCGGGCGAGGTGAGCTATGAGTGCTCCGGGCTCGTTATGGATCACTGGGCGATCGGGGAGACGTGGCCAGTCCTCGTCGACCACCTCCACCACCACCCCCGGCTGACCTCGGGGCGCGGCTCCTCGATCCTACCCCGGACCTTGAGACCCGTGCTCTCCTCGGCTGGCCTCTTTGGCTTTACGGGATGAGACCCGGGAGCACCGCGTCCTTGTCTCCGCGGATTTGGAGGCCCTCCGTGCGAATATGCGTCTGATGCGGCCAACGGGCCACCATTTCTGTGGCGATCATGCGAGGCCCAGATCGCCCAGCTCCTTGCCTTTCATCAGCCTCCACCACCACCACCGCAGTGATCACCAGGGGAGTCCCCTTCACCTCTATTCTTTATTTCTTGCCCGTGGGGACACTGGCTATTTTATTTGGGGGGGGGGGTGTGGTGATCGTGTTTTATTTTGTTTAGTTATGTTTTGTTTTTAGTGTTTTTATAGTGCTTTTGTTTTTATAGTGCTTTTATTTTGTTCGGCGTAGTTGGGTTTCTATTTAGTTCATGTTTAGTCAAACATACGCTTGAGTCATGTATGGTCGTTTGCGTTTGTGTTAGGTCAATCTTATATGTAATAATTGCGTGTTTGTGTGCCATGTTAAAAATTGAGGATCACTTTTGGACTGAATTCACGATTAACATGAATGTTCAAATGCATACAATGTTTTGATGCTCGGTAATTAGGTTGAATAGATGGAAAGGGTTAATGAACCAATCCTGAGTAGTCAAGACACCGATTCTCAAGAACCCTACTCCACGCCACACTAATGACCTTCGGGGCATGCATAGGTGCGAGACCAACTATGGATTCGACTAACCTTGGGAGACTTCGAACCATTTAAGTGATCAGGACACCCGATAAAAGAGGATTGCCATCGAGCCCCCCCAGACAAAGAGAAAATACAAAAACAATAGAAAAGAGTGAAAAGAAAGACAAATGACAAAAATAGTATCTGCATAAGAATAAGCGAGATCATCCAATCGGAATCCCGGGCATAGTGCGAAGACTGTCAAAACTGTGCCACACAGGCAGTGGCCGAAGTCATTGACTTCAGCGCCGCTACATGGGACGGAAGATGGATCATTCACGCAACCTAGGGCCCCTCGAGAGTTTGGTTGAGTGTTAAGATTGAGATTTGAAGGGAATTAATGCTGGTGCCCTTAGCAGTAGGTAGAGTCGCAATGGATCCAGCTCACAGGAACACTTTCGGCTAAAACTTCTTGGCACTAGGTTTTCTTACATTTATTTTAAGTGCGTAGGAAGTTTCTAGGTATTTGGTTGTGAATAAATTGGGTGCGTTCTATCCTTTTCTAGTTAGCTTCTTTCCCGAATAGGTGAGTTGAGCTTAAGTTTGGGGGTGTCGGAACCTAGACATATCTTGGAGGTCATTCATTATAAGCACATATGGGCTTTGGGAAGGCTATTATTGAGTACCATGGGATTTGATGCCGATGCTTCTACCTATCTCAGGCGGAGTTTTCGAAAGTCGAACACTTGTATGCATTTGTGAACCCGAGCAACACGGTGGGAGTGTAGAGTCGATCGATTTGATCCTTTACTGACATGTCTGCGACAACGTCTTAGTGTTAGTTGCATTAGAGTTGTGTGTGTGTGTGTGTCTGTTTGGTCGGTTCTTGCGAGGACAAGCAGAAACTAAGTTTTGAAGTGTGATGAGTGCAAACACTCCATATTATACTCAGCGTCGATCTTCCGTTTTTCTGTTTATTTTAGAGTAATTTTATAGTTTTGTGACTAGAATCACGTTTGATGTACATTTGTGAATCACGGGGAGCATTGGCGAAAGAAGCGACGGCGGGGCCGATTTTGGAGCAAATGGGAACAAGGCGGTGAAATTACCTGCCATCGCGTCGCTATGTATACGTCAGCGGCGTCTACCTCATGGCGTCCCACATCGGCGTGAATTTGACAATTGCAAAAGTCAACAAGCCCCAGCGTCGCGGCGTCCTCCGCGTCGTGGCGCGCATCGCGTCGCGGCGTCTCCGTCGCTCGTCATTTCGAATCTGCACCTATCATTTAAAAGTCACAGATGATTCGAGAAAGAGGGAGATCGGGAGGCGTGCGAAGGAAGGCAACGAGTTCCGGGAGGCGAGTGACACGGACTTCAAGGAAGTGCGAGGTTGTTACCTTTCATTGTTTGGATATTTTCGGATAGGAGAATGATGTTTTTTTACTACTAAATATTTTCTTCTTTTCATTCATGATGTTCCTAGATCTATTTAAGGTTATATTGAACTTGTCATATGTTCATGGATTAAAGTTTGAAACTTTATATTATTCGATTATTTCTCGATATGTTGTAACTATTCTATGCCTATGATTTAATCGTATGTTGATACGGCCAACATTGGCATAATTACACACTTTGGAGATCCGAGATTCGAGATGAGGGTATTCGAGGATGCAGGTAAGTAGACTTGAGTTGATTCGGTAAATAAGTGTCCAGAGACACGAAGGTGGCAATTGGGGTTAGGACATTAATGCATTTCGGAATACTGAGTCGGGATAGAGATATACCCGATTCTATTCGCGAGATAGGCGGATATACCTCGAGAGAGGATACCTTGTAGAAAAGATCACCTCGCCATTGACATATTGTAAATATCTTGAATAATAACATATTTAAATTAATCCATTAGGCGTGGCGAGGGGAGATATAACCACTAGGCTTCAAAACCAATACTTTAATTGAATCAATAGTAGGTAATCTTTGCATGTTGAATTCCTCCTAGAGTCATCTTCCCGAGATATTATCTAGCGAGGGCTTTGTAGTATTCACATCCTGTGGATCGATATACGTACCCGCAGTACACTATACTACTTGGGGCATAGCGTGCACTTGCATATATAGGCGTATATTTTACCGCGTTTTCCGCCTATCAGCGAGGTTGAGTAAACGGGAAGAAACAAGATCGAGAAGCGCAGTCATGTAGAGGATTGCGGCGTATAAGTATATACCACGTCATATGCATATCATTCTTTTGAACATGTGATATTTTGTGAACAAAAGGACAATTTACGAAATAGTGTTTTTGTATATCATTTATGTAAAAGCGTACTTGCCACTTTGTAAGCATGTATAAAAGTAAATGTTTATGGGCACATCATTTGAAATGTTTCAGCGTAATTGAAAATTCTAAAATGAAATGACATAAATAAAGTATTTTTGATAAGATAAATGAAAGCGATCGAAATGCTTAAGACGCCAGTTTTGGATCATAATCACAGTGAGCGAGATTGGTCAGACAATTTTGAAAAAATAATAAAACAATAAAAAAATTAAGCGAGCATCCGGATCGGGTTCAAACGCTTATCGGGTTGGGCCAAAAAGGCTTTACACCAGCAGATGATGGGTGAATTGTCCTCCGGGAGAGTCCCCATCCACGAGTCCTCCACGGGAAGGCGCTCGAGAGGCAACACATGGGCGAATTGCTAAGAAAGCACTCACAGCCCTTTCCAGGTGATGTCGTTAGTGGGCCGGCCATGCTAGGGCTTGGTGACCGAGAGGCAGAACCAACCGCTTCAAGCCCCTCAAAACGCCTCAGTGTTAGTCGACGGTATGATACCTACAATGCCGCCTATGCATCCCACCTTCGATGTAGGGACGACATTCTATGCACATTTTCCTAACCTTGATCAGACTGACGGCAGTACTCTCTTCACCCCTAGGGCAACACATTCTTCATTACGAGCCACACCAAGGGTTTGTCATGCTAACTTTTACCATGTTTGATGGCTCTAATGACCCTTATGATCACATGATCCATTACAACCAGGTAATGACACTGAATGTCGGCAATGACCGTCTGTTGTGCAAAGTATTCCCGACTAATCTACGAGGGTTTGCGCTAGCCTTGTTCCATAAGCTCCCGTGTAATTCAATAAACTCGTTCAATGAGCTTTGGACTGCATTCATTTCTTAGTATCTTTGTTCAGTGCGGTAGAAGAGGCTAATGCCAAAGTCGTTACTAAAGACCTGGATTTTGCAGACGAGCTTCGCGAAGCTACAGTTGTGCGTATAGCGTCATACCAGCAAAAGCGGCAAGCACAATACAGCGGAAGGGTAAAACCATAGATATTCAAGATGAAGACACGGTCTTGAAGAGTCTTTAGCTTACGGCTAGCAGCGTGAGACGGAAGTTCAACCAAACTAGGAAGGGTCATATCACGATGTCAGAGTGGGAAGCGGCCAGGATCATAAACGATGAATAAGCTAGGCGATTCCTACACCCATAATGTGGAATGCCCACCATCGAAGAAGTATTACTAGTAAGAAATTTCCTTTAAAGTATTACTATCAGAAAGAGCATCTTTAAAATATTGCTGACATTTTACCTTCCTCTTCTCAAAAGTTCGAGATATAGGCGTGTCATGGCATTTTCAAAAAGACCCAGTTTTGGCTCTTAGCACAAGCGGCACTCACAAAAGTCTAGATATGGTTGATATCCTACTGACACTTTCAAAGACTAGACTATGGCTCTTAGCCTGCTGGCACTCGCAAAAGTCCAGATATGGCTAATATCTTGCTGGCACTTTCAATATAATGTGGCTCTTAGCCTGTTGGCACTCGCAAAAGTCCATATATGGTTGATATCCTGCTGGTACTTTCAAAAGACCAGATTGTGGCTCTTAGCCTATTGGCACTCACAAAAGACCAGACTATGGATCTAAGCCTGTTGGCACTTCCAAAAAAGAAACCAGACGACGCCTCCACCCTACGAGTACATGATCAAGCCCTACGATGATCTTTAGCCTCTTGACTACAATCAAGGCTCAAAAATGGTTCCTTGCCTGCTGGCACAAGGCCAAACCCTGCAAAGCTCCCAACTTAGTATTAGTGTCCTAAAGCGACCATCCTAACCAAGAAATTGAGAAAAGGGGTTGCACAAGGAAATGAATCAATGGCCTAAGCAAACGAGAAATTATAAGAGCCTCAACAGTAAGAAATAAGCAATAGTGGAAGTAGACAAAAAGGTTTATTTCATTTAGGCTTTAATGAATTGCCCCTAAAATACACAAATGATGGTAACGGCTAAAAGGCCCCTTCCACAAAGTTGCCAGTCAGTAAGATTGGAGAAAGAAGACACAGAATCTTGCCATGGTCCTCGTAGCAACAATCTCCATAGGCTCCTTAGCGCCTCGTTGAATGAACCGGTTACGTGGCCTCGAAAGCCGCCTAGACAGGGGCACCGGGGTTCACAAGGACTTTCAGGAGGTAAGCGAGTGGGGCGGATGGACATGCCCTCTAGGACCTCTAGGCCAGTCCATTTGTTAGCATTTGAAAACCTGACACCCCACATCCTGGCCAATCACCTCAGAAGCCTTCTAGTATTCCTCATCCATGGCCTCCTTATCCTTTGACGGGAGGGAATTGGAGAGAAGACACCTAGATCCTTGGCCCCAGCTCTAGTAGGAGGAGACGTCGGGTTAACCTCTATTTGGGATGCCAAAGGTCGACCTTCGCCCTAACCTCTTACTGCTCACATACGACTTCTTCCACAGCGGCTAGAGCATCTTTGACCTTAGCTAGGTCACCCTCTAGGCTGCCCTCCTCATCGACCCATTTGCGGCCAGTACGCTAGTGGCAACACAGGCTTCCTTCTTAGCCTCGTCTCTCTCTTTTTCCTCAACTACCGTCTTCTCGAAGCCCTCCTTGGCCTTCCGTTCCCAATGTCTGGACCAGGACTGGACCTTACCTAGGGACTCTTAGAGGGCACAGTGCTCGGAATTGACCAACTTGGCATAGAGTCGTAACCACGAAAAAATGCCTAAAGCCAGCTCCTGTGCTAGCGCCCCATATTCCACGAGAACTGTCGCTGCTTTGCAAAGAGAGAACATTAGAAGGAAATCATAACATCAAAACAAATAATCAACTATTAGAGGTTCAACCATACCAGTTCGATAGTCTCATCGAAGTCATGGTTGCACATATACATCCCGTCCTCGGCCACGCATTGGTAAGACCTCTTATCCAGGTTGACGGGGAAGGGGATAAACGTTCCCTCCTCCACGAGCCTTACCGCCGTCTGGCGGAGATTGAGGTAAAGGTGCGCATGTCTTGCTTGACGAAGATCCCTACGGTTGAAGGAGCCTCGGAGTAGTTAATGAGTGCTTGGGCAGTTTCTTAATTAGGAGTCGACGCATCCTTTGCAGGCCTAGCTCACTCCATTGGCTCGACGAATGAATTAAGCACCAGCCTATCGGGGGGCCTCTAGGAACCATCAGCCGTAGAAAGCAGGTATCTGGCGAAGCCGATAGCGATCACGTCGATCCGCCGACAAGTAAAGCCTTGACAGACGCATCGCCAACGTGGGGAAATTCTCCAACTGGAATCTCATCCTCAAGCGCTGCATAAGAGGCATCTTAGGCGGCACCCCCGACAGTAGATGAGGCCGCGAGGACTTCGTTCGAACGAAATCCACGGTAATCAACGCGGATTAAGCTTGGAACTTTCCTCCATCACATCTAGGCGATGCAGAAACGTTTGTTGCACAAGACCTTGAGGCTAGTGTAGTCCCCCTCTTGAGTGTTAGCGGCTCGCTTGCTCATCCATAAATCAACGGCGAGACCCGGACATTTAGTCTTTCTCTCTCGGTCGATTAGCTAGCGCACGGTCGTCGATCCTGAGCCTCTCGAGTCCCTGCTTTGAACTTCTTCTTTTTCTTTGTCACCACTTGGGGGTAGGGTTAAGGTCCTACACGGCCAAAGGTAGATAATCTGGTCGGAGAAGGGGCTTTGGAACTGCCTCCTCTTGGGTAGAGCCCCCAAATAGCGACTTCAAAAGGTCAGCAAGAACAAAATGCTCGACCTTGACGACCTCGTTGGGCAAGGACGGAAGAGCAGAGCGTATGTAGGGAAGGGCCCGGGCGCCCATCTGCATGTTCTTTAGCAAGATGGAAAGGGCTCGTGATGGCTATCACGATTCGGTCAGGCCGTTAGGCGAATCGAACCGGTTCGGGGTCGCAGGAAACCATATCTTTGGGACTTCTTACTTTTTTTCGGTGAACTTATATGCGCTGGTGCGCCAATGATTTTAGTAACCAACAATCATTTACATTTACAATGAACTGCGGAATGGTATCCATTAAAATTTATACATATTTTTAAGTCCATTTAAATACCAAATACGCCATACATATCTATCTGAGCACTTCGGAGATGTCGGCGGAGCAGTCTTTGGTGAGCACATCTCTGAGATGGCCATGCTAGCGAGGTGTGGAGATATCACATCCTCTTTATCTCCTCTTCAGTACCTGCGGATTGAACACCCGTGCTAAGCTTTACGGCTTAGTGGGAACCTCCCATAGTGATAACGACCAATAACAATATTAAGTCGTCACTATCTTTTTACATTTGCTTTTACTTATCGTATAAACGAAAGCCTGTTCTTATGTGACTTCTAACTCATCTCATATTATACATGTAGATTTTTATTCTTTTCAGATTCCTTATCATTATCTTGTTCGTATTACTTCTGTGTCATGTCTTTTCACGGAGTTGTAACTCATATATACTACATTCATGATGAGATCAATCATATTCAAAGTAAACTTATCGTATACAATGTGATTGAACAAATCAAGTCATATCAATTTCATACGAGGTTCAAATCGGACTAATGCCGATACATATTAGACTCTTTATCACTATCCGCGTAGATGCCATTAATCAACTCCTTTAGCAATTACGTTTCATGATGCAGGATGCGTTCCAAACATTTTGTTTAGTTATATTAAAATTTCAATTTCAAAAGTGTCGCGGCGAGATCTGAGCTTGACCCGGTTGTGGATCAAGCTAGAGCCAGTTTACTCCAACATTTTCAATCAAAAACATTTTGTTTCGTTTTATTAAATTTTATTTTCAAAAGAATTAGCCATGACCGAATCCCCGACTTGACCCGATTGGCGGATCAAAAGTGAACCGGTTTACTCAGAGCATTTTCAATTATCTTTCAAAACATATTTGTTTGTGTTATTCATTTAAACTTTTAATTACACTAAAGCACTTCTATTCGGGCAATCCATAATCATTTACAAAAATAATACCTTTTTATTATGTATGTATAATGTAAAGATATATACAAATACACTTTTCAATACCACCGTTTAGATTTGTTAGTTTGTGATTCCACATATAACTATAGAATTCGGCAAACCCGCAGCGGTCGGTTGGTGAATCCGCACTTTGTTTAATAAATTCGGTAGTAATGTGGTTTCACATTCAATGTTACCGTCTCACATATGACTATAGAATTTACGACATTCACGTGATTCGGTTGGTGAATCACGTGCATTTGTCGTCGGTAGCAATGTGGTTTCCATTTAACAATTACCATTTCACATATGGTACATAGAATTCGACATTCGACAGGTCGAGTTGGTGAATCGCATCGCCATTGTCGTTCGATGGCAATGTGATTCAGTTAACAATTACCATTTCATATGGCTATAGAATTCGACATTCCGGCGGTCGATTTGGTGAATCACGTCGTATTTTGTCATTCGGTAGCGTGCCGATTTCCATTAACAATTACCATTTCGCCTGGCTATAGAATTCGGCGTTCCACGGCCAGTTGATTGGTGAATCTGTCTGTTTGTCGATCGGCAATGTGATTTCGCGTGAACAATCTGATTTACCTTCATGGCCGAACCGGTTGGTGAATCCGGAGTCATGTCCGATCCATTCAATGATCATTTTAAATCAATTTACTTTTATCTGATAATTTAAACATCGTTGAATACATGCACACATGCGTCACGTGTAATAATTATTTCAAATAACAATCATTCAAATCAATATATATATATATATATATATACTTATATATATATTTTACAATTAGCATTCATAACCGATCACAATCGCATTTTGTCTTCCTATCATTTATGTATAACAAACATTTCAAATAACAATCATTCAAATCAATATATATATGCTTATATATATATATTTCACAATTAGCATTCATAACCGATCATAATCACATTTCAATTCCAATATCTCTTTCGTATTATCTTTTCAAAGATATACTCAATCTATGTACTCATTTCACATATTCGTTCATATACTCATTTACGTATACTCGTTTATATACTCGTTCACGTATACTCATTTATGTATACTCATTCATATATTCACTCACGTGTACTCATTCCTATACTCATTCATGTGTACTCATTCATATACTCATTCACATATTCCATCATGTGCTCATTTCATATATCCACATCATTTTATTTATCATTTTTTTGATTATATGTGATAATAATCATATATCCTTA
Organism: Tetrastigma voinierianum; assembly: GCA_016808115.1. NCBI lineage: Eukaryota > Viridiplantae > Streptophyta > Magnoliopsida > Vitales > Vitaceae > Tetrastigma > Tetrastigma voinierianum. The sequence goes on from JAEQBH010004349.1 coordinate 37,136, forward strand.
GCAGCATTCTGTGTTCGGCGTATTACCTTTCATGTTCACATTAGTATTTTTGATTCGTTTTGTTTTCATTTCCATAATCATTTCATGTTTCATGAACACATCTATACATTTTCCGGTTCTACATTTTCCTTGTTTCATGCTGCCATATGGCACTTCCATATTCTTGTGAAGTATGATGTCCTATGGAATCACACCTCATTCATATATTCTTGTCCTCCTATGAATCTACTTTACTTAGGAATTAGAATCAATCCAATCGGATCATCCAAACTAAAGTTATGGCATTTTCATGCCAAACTAGTCGGTTTACCCGATTACACTGGGGACAGTTTGTATTGCTCATTTTTCTGTGGTCTTAACTCCATATTTAACTCTAGGTATTTGTACTCTTTTAAAGCTAAGGTGCTAAGGGTTCTATTCCAACTGGAATCACCCGATTCGGAGCATCGAAACTCAAGTTACGTCAAACAGCCTGGGATTTCTCTATGTTCAAAGCTGGAACCAGAATTTAGCTTGCACATGGCCCCACTTTGAGTGCATTTTTGGGCCACTTAGAGCCAGAATTTGACAATGCCTATTCTTTAAGTTTGGTTCTCCTTGAAGTCTATTTTACGTAGCCACTTGAATCACTCAAATCGGATAAGAAATGAGGAAGTTATGGCCAAAATACGAAAACTGGTCGAAATAGAAAAACCAGAACAGGGTGTACCGGTACATGTCTAATAATAAAGTACAAATTATTAAAATGACGGAATGCAAAGTGTACCAGTACAAGTTCAAATTGTACCGGTACAAGTCTCGAAAAGTGCCCGGAATGTATTTTCTCCTTTTTTCATGCACTTTCATCCATGGATCCTCCTATACTTCTACGCTTTCCAAAAACCATTTCAATTCACCTTAGAATCACTTTTATACTCAAATTATCTTTCAATACATATCTATCTTAAAATCTTTCATGATTTTCTCCAAAAACAATTCTAATATAGGTCTGTATACACATACCAAATACACAAATTTATTGGGGTTTGTTCCTAACTTGACCCCTTTACTTTGCAATTAAAGCTAGGAATCCAACCTCGAAAGGGAGGGGACTCCGTGTTTTCTTTTACATTTGGGGTTTTACCCACACTTTACTCCCATTAATCTTTTGGGTTAGGGGATGAAATCTATCAAACCTAGAAATCCAATTACAGCAGAAACTCATGTTGGGATGAACTTTATCAAACAGGTTTAGGGCAAACCATTAACCAAACAAAACCCGAGGATCCATGCCGAAAATCCAGTTCCATACTCAAGGTTAGTAGTTCCATACCTTTGAATCCTTCTTGGACTCCTCCTTCTTCATCTCTTCTCTTCTTCTTCTCTTTCTCTCCCTCTTCTTCTTCCTCTCCCCTTCTCCTCTCATCATTCATGTTTTTGGTCTCTCAAAAATGAGAGACCAATTGCTCTTATTTAACCTTTTTGCTAAGGCCATGTTTGGCCTTGACATTTAAACATTTTCTCATTTTTGCACTTAAGCCCTTTTATCCTCTTCTATTCTCAATTTAACTTACACATTTTATACTTTGGTATAAATGCTTTTCATGAATTTTCGTAATTTCATATCAACTTATTGATTTATACCATTTATGTCCTCAATTGGTAAATTCACGTTTTTACCCTTGGCTATTATTAATTCAGGGTCTCTCTCGTTTTATTTCGAAAATTTCTATTTATCTTATAATATACTAAACAAGTCAGCGCTAGGGTATTTTTCGAGGAATGTTCTGATGGCGCTCCCTCTTTGTGATCTCCAGTAGCCGATGGATGCGATCCAGCCTCGCCTTCTCCACCCAGTTGACCAACAGGCCTCATCTGCGCCTATCTACAAATCATCAAGAAAATAGGTATGTCAATACACCCACAACCTAGGGAAGTGAAAGATGTAAAAAACGAGAACAGGAGATGACCAGGGAGCGTGGGGTGGTTGATTAAAGGAAGCCTTAGAGTCGGTTCATACCATAGACCATGCGGTCGGCCCCTTTAGCCTCCGTCTTAGAAATTCGGGGCAGGTTACAAATTGCGATCGGGGGTGTGGGCGAGATGATAATGGATAAAGCGGCCCCCGAGTCAACTTGAGTGTAAATAAAGCATATCTCTCCACCCAGTGAAATGTCAATTGGTAGAGAGTTCGGCCCTACTTTACCAACCCATCAAAATCGAGAAAGCGTTGGTGTATGAGTACGGGGGTGCACAGGTAAAGTGTAGAAAGCTTTGCTTCACGTGATGGAGCGGGGGTAGTCAATGACTTGCTCCCAGTATAAAGCAGGCTGACGTGCTCACGCCTCCTAAAAGTTGAGGTAGCCGTGCCGTTTGACGTCTCCAAATTGATTTCGATAGGAATTTGGTTGTATAACCTCGGTTACTCTACAGACATGGTAGCAACTAGACTTCTTGTAGTAGGCGTTTCAGGGGAGTGCCCACTCTCACAATACCCCGACTGGCCAGTTTGAAACCTCTGCGACCTCTTGCCATTCTATGGCGAGATAAAAAATAAAAATAAAAGTAGAAGAAGGGAATTCGACTTGAGGTCATAAAAGCAAAAATAAAAGGAAGAAAGGAAAGAACCCTCGAAAGGAAAAATAAATCTCCCCTGGGGATTTGATGACACAACATGGATAAAACCTAAAGAAAGTAAACCAAAAACCAGCTAATAGAACACCTCAACCATGGAACCTCAAAGCAAACTAGTGACGGAAGGTTTGAGTTAGAGCACTCAGAAAAATCAAAGTCGGTAAGCGTAAAAAGAGTCTCTGACGGCTCCTTTGGAAGGGAAATTTTCATAAGCGCAAAGGAGGATAAAGTACAAGAATCAAAAGAAAAAAAAAACCTTTTTGAGAAAACGTAAAAGAAACCAATATTTAGACCACTATCCCTATTTATAAGGGAAGGGGGTCGACAGACACATTAAATGCGTCGTCATAACGAGATGCGTAGGATGCACATCGGGAGGTGTGCGTCTCTTATGCACCTTAAACACACACTGTGAAACGGCTCGATTCCATTCGCCTCACCAAGACTAGGCGGACATTTCTCAGAAGGGAGAATCTATAGAGGCTGCCCGGGAAAGCAAGGACAAACTCTTCCTAGGCTTGCCCAGGCGGCTTCCCTCTGCAGGACTTCAAGTCGTGATGCAATTCTACCTGAGGCTTGCACAAAGATGCTTTGCCTAGGACTTGAGTCCGCCCAGTGAGCCATTTCCTACCCCATATGGGAATTCTATCTATATGGGAGTATATTTGGATAAGCTACAAAATCGGAAAATCCTTGAAACGATATTATCGACAAATTTTAAACTTTAAAATCCCTCACTCCTAGAAGAGATAATCCTATAAAAGGGAAAAATAATCCCCGATAAGGAAGAACTAGTCGTCGATAAGGAAAAGAATATTTCCTCCCTTAAACTAGGAGGAGATAAAATACTACCCTAAGAAGGAAGGAGGGGCTTTGGTGAACCGAACCCTATAAGTCGGAAAGATCCCCCATTGGGAAAGGTGAGCAATTCTAACTACTCCTATCCTCTTCTCCCTCTCCGCATTTTTTGCTTACTTAATCATCGGAGAGGCGGTCGGCCCATCGCCATCGAAACGCCCTTTTTGCATGTTCACATTGCGCTGCAGATGCTCAAGGAATCTGACAATCAAGATCCCTACAATTTGACATTCAGAGGATCTGACGATCAAAGTCCCAACAAGCACTGGACCGCTTAAATCGGCAATCAGGCCGATGAACCACTTGAACCGGACGGTTCTTGAAGAATCGAACGATTTAATAACAATGATATTTCTTTAACAAAATAACAACATCTGGACACTATCACTCCTAACAACCACACGTGTGTCATTAGTCCTCAAGATTCCTCATGCACTTTCTTCTTAGGCATATGAATATAAGGAAATTGCGGCTCAGTTTTGTACTTCGACAAATTGAGCGTAGAGAAGAAGGGTCTTGACCTTTGTTGTGAGGAGTCTAGAAATTTTAAAATTTGTTGAAAATTTATGGCTTTTTTACTTCTATTTCTTGTGGCTTCAGTAAGTCGTAAACACTATTTCCAGAGTTTATAAAAACTCTCACCTAACTCTCTAAGCTCCCACCCTATTCACTATTCATTTAAAAAAAAAAAACAAATTATCTAACTTGTCATTGAATAAAAAAAGTTAAAGTTATAGTTGAAACAACTAAGTATGTGAAGCCCAAAACTCGGGGGTCCGTTGACCAACCGTCAACCTGCAAAAAACTCGTGGATGTCGGGTGACCCGATACCACACTATGTATTCCCTTTACCGGGATCCACAAATTTAACAACTAAATGGCCTCCCTAGGTCCATTTATCCATTTTCATTTTAAAACATGCAAGATTATAATTAAAAGCAGCCCATAAGGGTTTAATTACAATACTCTTGCATAATAAATACATGGCAAAACTAGTTTGCACATAAAGTTTACAAAAAGATTTTCACCAAACCCTGTCCAGGCTTTCTTCATACTCGTGGTCCCGGATAAAGAGCCGCCGCAGATTCTTGCCAGCACTTAGAAATGTTTTTCCCATATAGGGTGAGCCACGCCCAGTATAGTAAAATTCCTATAGAGGCTACTCCCCACGTAAGTGCACATGCAATGCTCACATTTAACAATTCACGTTACCAAGTATAACCACTGGTTGCAGGCATCTGAGCCACTAGTGTCGTGTGCCTACACTCGATGCCAAGGTTGTGCTGGTCTCCGGATCCCATCAAGCCCTAGGTTATTGTACATCTATGGTCTGATGCCAAACTGTGCTATGGAATGAGGTAAGACTCATCCATGCATCATACACCGAGTCTTTACCTACTCTCATCACACAATGTAACGCCAATGTTCACCTTTAGAAATTCACATTATCGACAACAATTCCAATTAGAATGTGCAATTCTAGATTGGAATCCTACGTGTCATGCTATGGAATGAGGTGAGACTTAGCCATGCACCATACAACTGGAGTCTTCTGAGCTCCACCTGATGCAATGCTGATGTATGATCTAAATCAATGTCATGAAATGAAATGAAGACTCATCATGTACCATGCCTCGAGTCCTTACTGACTCCCACCACATAATGTAGTGCCAATGTGATAAACCCATCATTTATGGATTACATCCAATGATCATTTTACAAAACAAATTCATGTGTTTTCAAACCAAAACCTTTTTTAATGTTACACCTCAATGATCATTTATATACAAAACTTATGTGTCTTTTGTGGGCCAATTTCGGGAGTCGTCGCGGGCTTCGCAATCCATGACACTTTTAGACTTTCCTGAGGGAGAATCTAGCCGCTGCTATTACCGACCTGAGTTTTTAACTGCCATTTCGTTTCAACCATGCGACTGTTGAGCGTCATCCTACTTGATCAGAACCCACCCAATCAATCACCAAATGTAGTGTTGATTTTCAACCATGCACTCACACCCATGATATGCAATGTCCCCGTGCATATGCAATGTAATGCGCCATTGTTTGTTATATCATGCCACATCCATAATGAATGCTACATGGACAACATAATCCACACCACTCACCAATTGTCACAAACAATCACATCATACGCATATGACTTCCATACATCAATTTACTCATGTCAATATATTAACCACACATACATCAACATCAACATACAGTGTGTCATTCCATGTTCAACTAATGACACACTCACAATCAAGCCATGTAATGGCCACTTTTATATAAACTCATCACATGCCAATACATTAATGCACCCATATTGACATCTAAACATGTCACTACATTGTCAAGTAACGACACTCTCAAATCGGTCATACCATGGCCCCGAAGCAAGCCACAAACAATTACAAACCTGGCCATGAAAATGACCCTAAACATGCCATAAACACGGGACTCAACGTAGTCATAAGCTCGCCTAAGCGTAGCCTACCTTCGCCTAGGTGGACTAGAAACTCCACAAGACCCATCATTGGGCTTGCCTAGGTGAACATCCCCTCACCTAGGCTGACCCCTTCGCTTAGGCGAACACTTCCTTCGCCTAGGCGAAGACCCCTTTCTTCCTAGGGAAGCCCCATGTCCTCGCCTAGGTGAAGCACAGTTCGCCTAGGCGAAGGACACCCAACAAGAAACTCGAACATGCACCCATTTCAACCCAAAAATGGAAAATAAGTCAAGGTAGGAAAAATCCCTACCTCTTTGAGCGTAATAGAACCATTATGAAGCCTCGTGGACACTTCCTAAACCCGAAACCTCGATTTCCACCAAATTCCTCTCTTGGATCTTTGGTGAAATCTCTCTTTTCTGGTACACACGCGTAGCCCTCGCCGAGTAGATGACCTTTCACTCTTGGCTCAATTCCTAGCAGAGCCCAGTCGAGGATCGCGAGCATCCATGGCTCTCATCTTTCTCCTCTCTCCTCACGGCATTACCACCCAGTAGAAAAAAATGTGTGCACTGCCTAAGTTCCTTTTCTAGAACTTAAGTCGTGGTCCACGTCGTGCCATGTGTCCACACTTGCTTGGGTCCAATTTTTTGGCCCGAAGCTACCTATTTTGTTTCAGTTCAATTTCAAATTATTTTCTATGAACTTAAGTTATTTTCCAATTTACCAGATTTTTGTAAAAATCTCGTTTCTGGGAGTCATCAGACATCAATCCCTCCCGAAAAACGTGAAATTCCGATTATCTCATAATTCAACGAAATTTGTCTATGTAACTAGATTTCACGAGATGAATCCAACGGTGAGTTCGTTTAGAGTAAATGCGAGATGCAGAAAATTTTCAAGTATTGACACCGCACTTTGTAGCGTGATTTCTTTGTTTTGTCGTTTTGAAAAATTGATTTTTCCCAGGTTTTACTAAGTAATGATAAAATCATCTACTTATAGATTAGTTCTTGATTAATTATCATAGGTTGGTTTTGTACTAATTCTTGTCAACGTTTTATTTTACATTCAAATAATTCTATTGTTTAATATTTATAAATGAAAAATAAAATTTCTAAGATAATATTTAATATCTTCAAATTAGTACTACTTATAATTATATTAACATAATATTAATTGCACTGCTTCTTTTTCAACTATTATCACTTGTTGGGATGGCTTTCTTAAGTTATTTTTGCTGCACGTAATCCATATAGGAAGAATATGCCTTGCATAACGTAGGTGCACAGTGTCTCACTAGAATAATTTATGGTCAAATCTTATAGTTACATTTCTTAAAAGTTGTGGCCAAGTGTTACTGAATGTGTGGTGACTATAGCTTCTTAAAAGTTGTGGCCAAACTTCTACTCATGGTTTTGGACTTGCACTCCATTTAACATATAGAGCCTGGTGTGGTGTTAGGTCTTCCTCTTCATCTATGGAGTGAGGACGTGTTATGAAAAGTAGGGGACTGCTGTGCTGGTTTTGCTTTTTTGTAGATGATGACAAGATTTTCTTATCCAATTCAAAGTAAGAAAAGATTCTGGTTAAATTTGATGTTACCGATATATAACTCTTTTTGTTTATATGCTAGATGACATTTGTTAGTCTATCTGCCTTGGTACCAATCATAAAGAGTGGTGGGAACTTGATGTCGTTGGATGTTCGAAGTACAAAAGTCCTTTGCTTAAAGGTAATCAATTTATAATTCTTATAGAACCCTTTTCAGAATTTTTTTTACTTATTATATATGTTTATTTTATATTTTATTACATGACAGGGATGAAGAAAAAATTGACATGACAAAGCAAACAATCAGTAAAAAGGAAAATCACTTAAGACAATTGGCAAGTAACATCCTTTTACATATTCATATTTTCATCAATTTTTGAAAAACTTGTTTTATTGATTTAAGATGTATGATAAGCAAAAACTCAAACTTTCTCCGAATCAATAAACATAAAACAATGAAAATTGAATATATAATTTTTGGACATAGAAAGATAGATCATTTTAATTTGGGCATAGATGAATCAGTAAATAAACCTTGAGCCTAGGCATGCCTTAAGCCACCTTTTAAAATTATGGCATGAATACATATATAAAAGATAATGTGAAAACTTCATTGCTAACTTGAAAATGCGAAACCACCCCTTGATTTGTATGTAAATTTCTGCAATTTTTGGATCCTCGATGTTCTCTGTTTGGCTTCAAAACTAAGGAAAATGAGAAGAGAATTATTTTTGAAGGTATGAGATTTCCATGGGGGTTTCAAGATGATGTGCTGCTGCTCTTGAGATGATGGCGAGGAAGTGGTTTTCCGTGGACTCAAAGTCCTTCGAGATCTTAGTGGTAGGAGAAGGGAAACTCTAAGGGGTTTCATCACAGAGAGAAGAAAATGAGCAGTGTCATGGTGAAGGAGGGCTTCAAACTTTCTGAAGGGCATTGATTTCTGCTGCAAGGAAGGAAATAGAGGCAGAGGTTTTGATTAAGGAAGGAAAATGGGAAGGTACTACAAGTGGAAGAAGCCTTAGAAATAATGCAGGAAAATATCTGTTGTGCGTAGTAACAAACGAAGAAGGAAAGAGACATAAGATTTTCATCCCAGAAGGCAGGGGGTTGATAAAGGGTTGGGATCCGCTAACTGCAAAGTTTAGAGAGTTAGGGTTATAGAAGAAGACAAATGAGAAGAGGTATGGTAACAAGGCCAGGGCGAATGATAAAAAGGAGGTTAATTTTGACAAAATGTGAAAGAATGGGATTCCTACCTAGAAAAAATCCTTCGCGAAAATCACAAAGCATGAGAGATTATAGCATCCTAACATGATCTGGATGGATGTCGGGGAGAGAATGTCAAGGGATGAAATGGGTACTTTAAAATTCGGTTTGGTTGGGAATTTGGAGAACTCCCCTGACTCTTTCCCATCACCAATGGAGTTGGAAGCTGAACAAAGCTGGCTGGAGGGCGATAGTGCAGATCTAATGGTGGCCCTTGTGGAGTGTTCAATTTTCTAGAGTTTACCATTCCGGAGAAAGCTAAGTGGGTTATGAAATCAGAGAGGAGATGGTTTAGGGGAGGATCGTTGAAACTATAGTGGTGGAGTCTAGAAGCAGGATGCGTGAAGAGTTTAGAGACCAATTAGAAGGCATGTGGATCGGGGTGGTGGGCTGCTCTGCTCTGGATTTGTGTTTTGAAGATGATTGGAGATAATTGTGGAGGTTTTCTGGTCTTAGATAAGGAGACAACCTTGAGAACAAAGGTCTTGTGGTCTGGATTTGTGACGCCCCAAAATCCGAGAGTCCGTTGATCACCCATCAACCAGCGGAAATCATGTGGATGTCATGCAACCCGATACCACATCGTTGTGTCCCATTTACCGGGACCCACAATCTTGCAAAACCATATAGAGTCCCCTTCTCACGAGGAGTTCCCGCTACGAATATGATATTGACCTTTGCGGAAAATAGAGTTTCACGGGGAATTCGGTTGCACAGGCGGCGAAGTTTACCTTAAGCTATGAGCAGTCAATTTCAAGGCGGCCTCGGGCTCGCCTGGCGAACACGCCGCTTAGGCAGGAAGGCAAAGCCTACGATGCAGGGCAAATTTCATAAAAAGAAAGTCCATTTGAGTTTAATTATATTTTACATGAAAATATACATATGAGTTCAATTTCACCCATTTACACATTAATACATACCAAATGGATTTACTCCAAAAAATTTACAAAACTAATCATAAAGTCACAAGTCGGTTTTCTTCACTCTCACGGCCCCTTATGAGAGCTAGCTAACTTGATCCATTTCTCACACGAAATGTTATCCATATAGGGTAGTCATGCTCGATGGAAGTAATTCTTAAAAGTGCCCACGAGTACACATGCAATGTTCACCTTCCACTTTCACGTATATTCAAGCAAGAATATGTAACCTGTTTAGATTCTGTGTCATGCAACAAAAAATGAGATGAGACCCTCTGTGCACCTGCCCAGGGAGTCTTTGCAGCTCATCATACCCGAGTCTTTACCGACTCCTACCACACTATGCGATGCCTATGTGTGATAAACCATCATTGATGGATTATATCCAATTATCATTTTCGAACAAAATTCGTTTGTTTATAAACCAAAAGCTTTTTGGATGTTACACCCCAAATGATCATTTCATTTACAAAACCATGTGTCTTTTGTGAGGCAGCGAATTTTCGGGGTCTCACCGTAGGTTCCACATGCCTTCCAACACTTTTTGGACTTTCACAGTTGGAGTGTCTGAACCAATTCGAGTCTTTCACCCGATGGAGTATCTACCCCTTCTTGCTATTACCCGACACCATTTAATTCAACAGTGTGACTTTGTTGGACTTCTCCCAACGATATCGAGCTCACTCACCAATCACCAAGTGAGGTGAGTAATTTTAATCATACACTCACACCCATGTACTGCGATGTTTCCTGTGCATAATGCAATGTGATGCATCATTGCATGTCTATGTTATGCCACATATGTGATGAATATCATATAGACACTTTATCTCATGCATTTAACCATGCATCATGGACAATTATATTACATGCATATAATTTCCAATTAAACACTCATAATAATGTTAATACATTAGGACACATATATTAACATTCATCAACCACAACAGCAAGCATGTTATCACATATCAAGCAACAAAACACTTAATCCTTAAGGAAAAATGTGGCATATAGAGTGCCCACAACAACAGCCCAAAATCCCCTTAACCTAGGCTTAAAACTGTCCAAATAGGCCCTTAACTTCTTTGTTATTTTTTTTAATCCCAAATAGTCCCTAAACATTTTTTGGGACATATTACACACAATCACAAAACAATTTACACGATCGGCCACAACCAGGCCATAAAACAGCATTTAAAGTCGTTTTAACACAGCCAAACAGTCCCTAAGGGCAAGGATTTCAGCCAAATAGCCCTTAAACCATGCTTTGAGCCATGGCACTTCACAAACCAGATCATGAATAAGCCATAAAACGACTTTAAACAGTTTCTAAATCAGCCAAATAAAGCCTTAGAACCTCTACACCACATTTTCCCAAAAATCAACCCCTCATGGTGGAAATAAACCAGAGTAGGAAGAATCCATAACCTCTTGAAGCGTAGTAGCACGGGTAGGAAGCCTCCCTAACCCGGAATCCTTGATTTCCTTAAATCTCCTCCTTTGAATCTTTGGTAAAATCCTTCATTTTTGGTATGTACGCGTAGCCCTCGTCGAGTAGATAAATTTTCACTCTTGGCTCAACGAATTCTGACCGACGGAACTCCGTAGATCGTCGAAAGAAGCTCTTGGAAGCTCTCTCCTCTCCCTTTCTTTCTCACGGTTTTTCTCCAACAGGAAAGGAAATGGGATATTTTCCTTTTGTCCCCCAAGCCCCTCACTTAAGGTTTAAGTGGGTAGCTCACGTCGCACCATGTGTCCATGACCTGTCCGGGTCCGTTTTTACCTCGAAACAATTTATTTCGTCCCGGTTCAAGTTCAATTTATTTTAAATGAACTTTACTTAATTTATTTTCCATTTTCAAGATTATTCTTAAAAATCCCATTTTTTGGGTCCACCAGGCACCCGACACTCCAAAATTCATGAAAAATTCTACTATCTCGGAATTCAACGAAATTCATCTAGGTAACGTTGCAAGATGAATCACAAATTGAATCTGTTTAGTTGCTCGAGATATATAAAACTGAAGTCTATAGCCTATCTTGTAGCATAAATTTGCAGTTTGCACTTTTAGGAAAATTCAAATTTACTCGGGTTTACATTCTTCCCCTGTGGACCACCCTTTGATCCGGGGGCGTATGACTCAGCTACTAATAGAAAATTGGATTGATTTTAGAGCTTTGGAAAGTCGAATTACTATTGGTATTGTTTGTTTGGAGTCACCACTTACTTTTTATTTTTATTTATTAAAATCGAGAAAATGAAGTAAGAATAAAAAAAACCCATCATTGTCCTAGTATGGAAAAAGCGATCTCTGAAAACTAGATTACGGGTCAGGGGATCGAAATTCTGCTCGGAAAGTACCTCGTATGAGAATTAGTACCCTCTAAGCCCCAAAAACTCGGTCTCTCTTAGTGAATTGGGTATGTGGGAGCATATGGTCAAAAATCGGATAATCTCTGATAAACATACAACTTAGATCGCACCTACCTAGTGGTATCTAGCATGCTTGAGAACACTCAACCAAAGCCGAATGGCGCGTACCTATGTTACTGGCCATGCACTACATCAAAGAGTTAGCATTAAACATAAGCATGCATGACGGTCAAACACCCGAGCATCCATATGAATTCACTACCCAACATTAAAGCACATACCTGTGGTCCCTAGCCAAGCGTTATATGGGAAGGTTAGTCGCACATTTTGGGCATCTGACAATCTCTCGAAATTAAATATCAAAAGCGAGGAAGCGAGAGGAAACCATACATTGCATCTCAGCCACTCATTGATGCTATAACACTTGTGCAGCTATATAAACACGTCTATTCATCTCAAAGAATCGGGCTCGACAAAACACTAGACTACTAGTGCTTAACTAACCACCCTTTGACCCGCATAGACCCTAATTCTTACGAATCCAAAATGGAACCAAATTAACCTGGAATAAACCCCATTTTAGACACTAAACATAGCCCAACATTGATCTAGAGTGAATGGGATTGACCCACAAAGGTCATGGGCTCCAATTAAACTAAAATCATACTACCCTACAAAACCTGACAAACTGGCTGATCCAGTTCCCAAACCGGTCGAACCGATTGAGAAAATTTGAAATTTTGTCAAAACATTCCTCATAGAGTAAGGAAACCAAAAAAACAAACGGTGTACAATTTCGACATCGAATGAGTGAGAACTAACCCAAACAATGCAAAGTACCCTAACTATTGTTTCTAAAAATAGAACTTAATGAACCGGTTGATCCGGTTTCCCAACTGGCACAACCGATTAAGAGAAGTTCTCAAAATCTGTCAGAACTTTCCTCACATAATAAGGAATCCTGAGATAAAGGGTGTACAGTTAACTGCGAGACAGTGAGGCCCGATAAGATGCGAGTGCTCACATTGTTGTTCCTAAAAAACAAAACTTAATGGGCCGGTTGTCAGGTTTCAGCCAGATTCATCCCTGTGAGGAGTTCTCAAAATTTGTCAGAATCTTCCTCACATAATCAAGAATCCAAAAAAACAAACAAAGTACAATTCCGAGAATGACTAAAAATTGACACAAATGATGCCTACTACCCTAACTGTTGTTCCAGAAAATAGAACTTAATGAAAAGGTTGATCCGATTTCCCAATCGGTTCATCCGGTTGCGAGCAGTTCTAAAAAAATTTCAGAATCTTCCTCACGGAGTCAGAAATCTAAAAAAACAAACATAGTACAATTCTGACTCCGAATGACTGATAACTGACACAAACAATGCCTAGTACCATAACTACTGTTCCGAAAAATAGAACTTAATGAACCTGGCTGATCCGATTTCCTAACAAGTTCCGCTGGTTGAGTGCAGTTCTCAAAATTTGTCAGAATCTTCCTCACATAGTCAGGAATCCAAAAAAAACAAACGGAGAATACAGGTCGACTACGAATGGCGAAGCCGACACAAACGATGCCTAGTGCTCAGCGAAATTACTTATCAAAGCGAAAACAAGCACAAAGAAAGCGGAAGCATACAACTACGTGCACATAGGATTCATGGCTATCCTTTTCCTTCTTTATTTATGCTTGAAAACTAGGTATCATTCCTTCAAATCTGTAGGAAATCCTCTTCAAAATGAGAGAGACCACACCCACCAGGATCTAGAGAATCGCTCTTTCTTTTTCTTTTTTTCTCCTCTTTTCTTTTCCTTTTCTTTTCCTTAACTTTTTTTGTTCTTCTTCCTTCCTTCTTTTCTCTTTTAACTCACTCCATGTTGTGCGCGCCCGGTCCGAGAGAACTCCCACCCGGTGTCTCGGACCATAGGCTCAATAAACCTCTTACATTCGAAGGTCCATAGCTGGCCACATTTGCTTCTTTCCTTAACCACCAAGTATCCAAGTGGACCCAAGGTGGGTTGCAAGAAACCACATGTATGGCCCAAACTGGACTGACCCATGCCTAGGACTGATGGGGCTTGTTGGCTCAGAACCAAGTAGGATTTGGGCCCCCAAAAATATGGAGTTCTCCGCTGGGTTGGCGGAAACCGAACCGGTTTGTCTGATTCCCGTTGGTTGATGAATGAGAAAAAATATGAATATTTGACAAAATGTTCCTTAAAGAGTAAGGAATCCAAAAAAGAAACAGTGCATGATTTAGAGTTCGGATGAGGGAGATATGGCCAAAACAAGCTTAGGTGCTCCGAATTTGAACCTGCTCGAATAATGAACTTCAACCGAAATCCATTGAAGTGAAGCAAGCGGTTTCCGGCCCGGTGAATGCAGTTAATAAAGTCTCAAATTTTTTCAGAGAATTCTTCAATTAGTAGGGAATCCAACAAAAGAAATGGTGCATGATTTTGAGTTTAGATGAGAATATGATCGAAATAGTGGTCTCTGAATTCGACATACTCCAATAAACTCCAATTGAGTTAAAACCTCGGGGGGGCACTTGCTTCCTTTGGCACGATGCCAATAACTAAAAAAAAGCCACGATGACACTCGAAGTAAAGCTACATATGCACTTTCGATGGACCTCCATCTGAAGCCCTTTGAGGCTTCAAAATAAGTAAGCTTTAAGAGGCGCAATGAGTCTTTATATGAGAACGATGGGTGAGTGTGACACCCATGGATAAATACAGTGTTGAGGGCCAGGTGAGGTCTACACCCCTCTTAACATAATTTTGTCTCCGAAATTCACACATATACACATTCGAACCACATGCATATGCAACGGTTATTTAATCACTAAATGACTAAAAACATACCTTCATCCTCAAACAAGAAAGGATAATTGACATACACAATGTCTTCACATTCCCATGTTGCCTCCTCCACTCCTCGATGCTACCACAATACCTTCACTAGCCTCACAGTCTTGCCTTGAAAAACCTGATCAGAAATTTATCCATGATACATACAGTCCCTCCTCGGGTTCAGTATTCATCAGCAACCGAAGCTTGCCTGATCCTTATAGTCGGATCTGGGTGTACTTCGAAGCATGGGACATGGAATACCACATAAACACAGATAAAGCTTGGTGGTAACTCCGACGAGGAAAGCATGGTACCTACCCTCTGGAGTACCTCGAAGATGATATCTCTCGTGATAGATTTCCCGGCTTGCCGACCTCAGGCCTCAAAGGTCGATGTCGTCTAGCATCGGCGTAGCTCTTCCTTAGCGGCTGCGAGCCGTGAAGACTCTTTAGTATCAAATCCACCTTCCTCGAAAGTGTCTTTAATGATGCACGGACTTGTGGTAGGGTCTCTCTCCACATACCGTTCAATAAACCGGAGATCGACAAGACCTCTCATATAATGCCTCATAGGGTGCCATTTGTATGCTCTACAATAACTATTATTTGTGACAAATTCCACTAAGAATTAAATGCTCTTTGACTACCCTTGAGATCAAGGGCGCATGCAGTAACATGTCCTCTAATGTGCAGATGAGTTCTCTACGTGACCGTCCGTAAGGGATGAAAAGTTGTACTCATCATCAAGCGTATCCCCATAATGGCTGAAACTCTTCAAAATGAGCCATAAACACAGGACCCGATATGATACTATGGACAACGGTACCTGTGCGGCAGGACAATCGTATGTACAGCCTACATAATTCCTCGAGTGGAGATTAATCTTTGACCCGAAAAAGTGTCTGGAAGCAGTAAGTCGGTCACTATCACCCACACCGCGTGCCTCGCGATGCCAGTGGCGTGAGTCTGAATCATCGTGATATACTCCACTTCGGCTTCCTCAAAGGTTTAGAGTAGCCCACAGGTATCTTGTCTGTCAACTACCCTCTTGTTCGATCCACCTGACTTCTCGGCCTTATCTTCTAAAACGTGAATCACTCTCTCTGATTATTCATCCGTCTGCGGGTGGAAAGATGTCCTGAAATTTAATCGAGTGCCTAAAGCCTCTTGCAATTTTCCCAAAAATCTCGAGGTAAACCTCGAATCTCTATTTGAAATGATATACATTGGAATTCCATGTAACCGAACTATTTCCTTTATGTAAAGCTTTGCCAACTTATCAAGTAAATAGTATGTTCTCACTCATAGGAGTAGTGACGATGTCAGTCTACGCGACTAGGCGGAGTCATGCTTTCTTCTATCAGTAGCAGACCCGCAAAATCCATTGCGATTCAATCCCATTTCCACTCAGGTATTTTAATAGGCTACAACAATCCCGAAGGAACTTGATGTTCTGCCTTCACTTTTTGACACACCATACACCTAGTTGCAAAATCCGAAACATCTCTCTTAATTCTGGACCACCAGTATGAAGTCTTTAAATTCTTATACATTTTCGTGCTACTAGGATGCATAGCAAAGGATCCAATGTGTGCCTCTTCAATAATAGATTTCTTCAACTCATCATCATTGGGTACACAAACTCGATCTCTATAATACAAGAATTCATCCTCATTCACTGAAAACTAAGTTTCTTTCCCCTCTGTTCTGACTTACAATTGCAGAAATTTTCGCATCACTCTTTTGTGCCTTTAGCACTCAATTTAACAAATTCAATTTTGCTATCAATTCCTCTACTATTGTATCGTCGTCTGATAATGACAAATGAGCATTCAATGCTCGTAATGTTTGTACTGACTTTCTACTCAAAGCGTCTACCACAACATTAGCTTTCCCGGGATGGTAGTTGATGACACAATCATAATCCTTGATCAATTTCATCCATCTACGTTGTCTCAAGTTAAGCTCCCATTGGCAATTACAAGACTTTTGTGATCGGTGTAGATGAAACACTTTTCTCCGTAAAGATAGTGTCTCCATATTTTCAATGCAAACACAATGGTGGCCAATTCCAAATCATGCATAGGGTAATTCTTTTCATGCGGCTTCAACTGCCTTGAAGCATAAGCTACCACTTTACCCTCTTGCATAAGGACACATCCGAGTCCATTTAATGAAGCATCACTAAAGATCACATATTCTTTACCATAGCTCAGCTAAGCAAGAACCGATGCCTCAATTAAGAACGCTTTCAACGTTTCAAAACTAGCTTGACACTTTCCACTCCACTCAAATTTCACATTCTTTTGGAGCAATCGTCATAAGTATGATCGTCGAAAACCCCTTAGCAGACTATACGTAGTAACACCTTTAAGCCTAGGAAGCTACGAACCTCCGTGATACTTCTCGGTAGTTTCCATTCAAGAATCACTTCTATCTTCCTTGGATCCACCTTAATTCCTTCTTCCGATACAATGTGTCCAAGAAAGGACACTTCTTTCAACCAAAATTCACACTTACTCATCTTTGCATACAACTGTTCCTTTCTCAAGGTTTCTAACACTACCCGAAGGTGTGTATCATGATCTTCCCGATCCTTTGAATACACAAGGATGTCATCTATAAACACCACGACAAACTGATCTAAGTCGAAAAACACGGTTTATGAAGTCCATGAAGCGGGTACGGTGCATTTTGTCAGTCAAACGGCATTCTGAGGAACTCGTAATGTCCATACCACGTTCTACTTCGTCTTATTCACATCCGCATCCTTGTCAGCAATTGATGATGCAAAGCGTAGGTCGATCTTCAAAAAGACACCCTCACCTTTCAATTGGTCAAACAAGTCATCAATTCTAGGTAATAGATACTTGTTCTTCACTGTCATTTTGTTAAATTGTCTATAATCAACATACAACCAAAGTGTACCATCTTTCTTCTTTACAAAGAGCACTGGAGCTCCCCATGGTGATACACTCGGACAAATAAATCCCTTCTTTAATAATTCTTGCGACTGGAGCTTCAACTCTTTTAACTCCACTAGAGCCATTCTATACGGTGTAATGGATGCCGGAGTGGCACCCGGAACAACGTCGATTGCGAACTCAATCTCTCTTTGTGGAGACAATCCTGGCAACTCCTCCGGAAACATGTCCGAATAATCACAAACTATAGGGATGTCTGATAAACTAGGCTCCGCCTTTTTCGTATCAATCACATATGCCAAGTAGGTTTCACACCCTTTCTGAACCATCATTCTAGCAATGGTAGCAGATATCACATTAGAGAGGTGGTTCGACCTCTCGCTCGATAAAGGTCACTTCCACACCACTTGGTGTCCTTAAGGTCACTCGTTTTAAATGACAATCAACTACCACTTAGTGTTGAGACAATCAAGCCATCCCTAATATCACATTGAACTCTCTGAATGATAACTCGATTAAGTCTCCCAAAAATTCATACTTTCGTATTCTAATAGGACAATCTCTGTAGACTCTATTCACAACAACACTATGCTCGATCGGGTTTGTTACCAAGATATCATGCTCGGTTTCACTCTTGACAAACTACCCAAACTAGGAATGGAAGTACGAACATAAGAATGGGTTGACCTTGTTCATGTATTGATGGAGCATGGGATGCTTAATCCACACTAGCAGAGCTATTTGGGCGACTCCTCAAGTCACCTCTGACCCTATGGTGGCCTGAACTTTCCATGCTTAACCTATTAAGACCGACAAGATCCGCATCAGAGTCACGTTATTTATATGCAAATGCAATGCATGTCACACATAATTTCAAAAATCATTTTATAGAACCACCTAAACCTAGGCTCTTATACCACTAAATATGAGGAGCTCACGCCCCAGGACCCGACTCGACCCGGTGTCTGAGAGCCGGATCGGAATGTGATCCTCTTTTACGAATCTGATCTGATTCCTTTTTCGATAAAACACATTTCAAATACTCATTTGTAAAGGATAATTATCCTTATGAAAATATACGTATATATCACGTTAACTTAAAGGGGGCCCATCATTTTGTTCTCAATACACATTTTCATTCAATATGGCATTATATGCCCATTTGCTCTATTTCCCACCTTTATACATTACGGCTTTATAAGCCGTTATATATATCAAAAACATTTACAAACAATTATTAGAGTTCAATTTTCACAATATAGTTTTAATACAAAAAGTATCAAAAAGCGATCATGGGGTTTCATGTTTGCATGAGACGGAGTGTTTACTTATACTCCGCACGATTCGATGATGACTCTGAACTCTACGGTCTTTGCTCTTGTGCATAGTCACTAGGTACCTGCGCGATGATAAAAATAACGCGCTAAGCATTTTCATGCTTAGTAGTTCTATGCGATTCACTCTTCATTTCAATTAAACACAAATATGCAGCTTTTCTGAAACAATGTTTTTGCACAATTTCAATAGTCCATTCAATATACATTATATATATGTGCTTATTTCACATACTTTCATTTGCAAATCATTTTATCATAAGTATACAATTTCATATGCAATATTTCATTTGAAACTCCGATCAGCCATTTCACACATTTACTTATAATTTTGCCCTTCAGCGAATTTAACCATTTCTTTGATTGCTAACCCGATAGGAATCCATAGGCCTGGATGCCTTCGTTTAAGGCGGAGTAAAAAAAACGTTTTACCTGATGCGGTCCCATTTGGAGCTCTTTGATTAATTATTTAAAAATCATTATGTGGCCTCTTAGATACTGTCCTATTTGGGCTACGGATCAGTATGCCACTATATTTGATTTCATTCATAATACTGCCAGTTTGACCTTTATTGGTATACCAATATATCCTTAACTTGAATACAACGGATAACATTTTATTAAGGGCATTAAAACTCAGTCATAGTAATTTACAATAATGTATATATACTTATACCCAAATAATACATTTTGATGCCCATGCAATTTTTATGGCAATGCATTTGAAATCAATTTTCCCAAATCGCTTAAAACAAATCACATATACAATTTTCTTGAAAATCATTTCAACCAACGATTACAAAACTTGAAATAAGAAGAAAGGTAAGGAGAACAAACACAAAAAGGTTGTCGCTCCTCGATCCCTATCCTCGGAATCTCATTCTCGGGTTAGGCTTCCTTGTCACCAACCCCTAATCCATCACAATTAGAGAACAATATTAGTTGGCTTATTTAGGTTTCTAGTTACGGTTGTTTTCTACGCAACTTCCTTCGAGTAAAATTTTCTAGGAACAAATGAATCACATTTTACCCAACTTCCTTGAAGTCTATTATTCCCCTATAAATATATTCTATTCAATAATTGGAATCATCCAATTCGAACCACTGAAACTCAAGATATGTTCAAAACAACCGGGACTACTCTATTTTCAAAACATAACCAGAATTTGCCCGAAAATAGAGCTTCACTTTGACAAATTGTTGGATCGATAAATTAAATTGAATACACTTATTTAAGGAGATTTGTTCTCCTAAAATCCCCAACACCCAAAATTTAAATCACTCAATTTGAATGAGTGAAACTCATCTTATGGCCTAAATACCAAAACTGTTCCAAAACACCAAAATTGTATAAGCGAACGAATTTGCGAAAATAGAGCCTCGCTTTGACGAATTTTTGGGTCGATAAGTCGAATTTGAATACAATTATTTCGAAGATTTGTTACCGCTAAGTTGACTTACCCAAAGAATTTAGATCACTCAATTTGGATGAGTAAAACTCAAATTATGGCCTAAATACCAAAACTATTCAGAAACACCAAAACTGTATCCAACTGAACCAGAATTTGCCCGAAAATAAAGCCTCACTTTGACGAATTGTCTGGGTCCAATGGGGTCCAAATTTGGATATACCTATTTCAGGGAAATTTATTTTTCTAGAAGTCTAGTTTACCTAGAATTTTGAATCACTCAATTTAAACGAATAATGGCCAAGTTATGGCCAAAACAAAAACATGGGTTTTGGAAAATTTTGACAGCATCTCCTCGAAAAACCAAACATTTCCTTTATACAAAAATTCCTCAGCACGATCAAACCCTGTCCTTGCCAACTAACGTCTGACTGAAACAAACAAATATGGAATTAGGAAGGGTTTCTAACCTTGATTCTCTTGTAACTTGAAGCCCTAGCTTCCCTTTTTCCTTCTCTTCTTCCTTCCGTCTTTTCTTTTCCTTCACTTGCTTGCAAACCTTGGACGAACGAGACAAATCAACCCGACAAGTTTTCTCTTCTCAAAACGTGAGAGCCCTAGCTCTCAAATGTGAATGCCCAAAATGAGCTCTTTCTAAGACCAATTTTTGGTCTTATCCCATTTTATGTGTAAGGTCATGTTTGGCTAGCACATTTTAATCATCTTTTCTCATTTTTGCATTAAAGACCTCCTATTCTCCCTATTTGACATTCCACTTCTCAATATTCTTACTTTGGCATTTATCCTTTTTCATTTATGACTCTTGGGTCCTCATTTGACATTTTTATCAAATTTATCTTACTCCTGTAAAATTTTTAGGTTTTTTTTTTCTTTTATCATTTTTCATTTTTTAGCAATTTAAATGCTGGAAAAATATAATTTTACTTATTTTATACTCTAAACATGTTATAAAACTGTTATGGTATTTTCAGGGCGTTACAAAGGCCCACAAGCTCTGTATCTTTTCTTGTAAATGAAATGGGCCAAGGGTGTGAGAAAGGGGGCCCAAAGAAGTTTGGAGCCAGTAAATCAAAATTTGCACCCATTTTTGGCAATTCAAAGGTTGTATGTGAGAAGGGTTGCCTACTCTAGATCTTGATGGAAATGATGGCCCAATCCATGGGCATGGAGTTAATGGGCCAAGGATTATAGGACCAATCCAACTATTAAAACCCACAAGGGCATTAGTGGGTACACCCTTGTCTATTTCTCCAATGGAGAAAGCTAGGGCTCCTGAAGAGAAGTAGGCTACAGAGGAAGGGCTTTCACAGCTAGACAAGATAGAAAGAAGGAACTAGTTAACAAGGAAATAAATACCCTCAAGCAAAGGTATGTGTCAACGGACCTCTCCTCTTCTGCTTCATCTTCTTCTTCTCTTATTGTCCAAGCCCTCCTCACGAATGGTCTTTTTGGTACGGGGGGAGGGGGGGAGGAGGTTGATTAGGGTTGATACCATGGATGGTCCGAATTAGGGGAATATGGATATGCATACACCTCTACAAACTGCTGTGGTTTTTTAAGATGGTTGGGAGGAGAACCTTTGTGAGTCTTTGGGGGTGCTTGAGAAAGGGGATGGTAGAAATGTTTTCCGGAGGAACAAAGTTCCCCAAGTAGTCAACCCCAAAACGGAGGGGATATGGGAACGGCAGGGGACGGAGGGCATATTAGTCAGTTTCAATAAATTTTTGGGCTTCTCGATCGAAGGTTACAAGGATGAGGTTTTGGATTTCTTCAACAACATTAAAAAAAGAAGAGACCGTAGGCGTGCGAAGGGATGTTCAGAGCCGACAAATTTTTATAGTGAATTGAAGAAGCTGGACTAGTTTATTAGGAATAAAAGGGTTAATAGACGATATGGGCAAGAGAAGAGGGTGGGATCTTCAAATGCATTGTTGAAATGTGGTGTGTTTGCAGAAGACTGAGTTTAAAAAGACAAATTGAGAAGTAGCCCATTCCTTGGGGATTGGAAGATATTTGGGCTAGGGAGTAGTCAATGATCTAGGGGTATAGTTGTTATGTGGGACATTAGAGTGCTCCAGTTATTAGAAATGGAAGAGGAAGCTTTTACAATTTCCTGTCTCATCAAGAATGGGGAGGATGAGGTGTAATGGTCATTCATAGGGGTGGGGTGTGTGGCCCTTATCTGGGCAGTTCCAAAGAGAGATCATGGGAAGAGCTAGGGGCCTTAAAGGGGTTATGGGGTGGACCGTGTGTGTAGGAGGGGATTTAAATGTCTTAAGGTTTCCGCATGAACTTAGTAGGGAGGGAAGGCTTTCCTAAGCGATGAGAAGATTCTCCCAAGTGATAGATGATCTGGACCTAAAAGACCTTCCCACCTAGGGTGGTCGTTTCACTTGGAGTGGAGGTTTAAACGGTCAACAGAAGGCAAGGTTGGATTGTTTCTTGATAAATGAAGAGTGGGATAATTTGTTTAGCAACGTAATACAAATTGTGCTTCTAAGACGTATCTCTGACCATTTCCCAATCTCACTAGAAGGGGGTCGATGTATGGTTAGGGGCCCATCCCCATTCCGTTTTGAGAACATGTGGCTAAAATAGGAAGGTTTCAAAACGTTGATCAAAGAGTGGTGGAAAGGTCTGTGTTTTAGAGGTTCATATAGCTTTATCTTGGCTCAAAATCTAAAGGCTTTAAAAACAAATGTCAAAGTCTGGAATGAGGAGGTCTTTGGGAGAGTGGATACAAGTAAGGCCTCAACTCTCAGTAGGATAAAATTTTAGGATGATCGGGAAAGCCTGAGGCCTTTAAGTTTCGAGGAGGTCTTTGGGAGAGTGGATACAAGTAAGGCCTCAACTCTCAGTAGGGTAAAATTCTTGGATGATCGGGAAAGCCTGAGGCCTTTAAGTTTGTCTGAGAAAGGGAAGAAGCAAAGTGCTAAAGAGGACTTTAAAAAATGGGCCTTGATGGAATAAAGTCAAGGCAAATTTGGCTAAAGGAAGGGGATCGTAATACAAGGTTCTTTCATAGAATGGTCAATGCCCGTAAGAGAAAAAACTCTATGCAGAAAATTAAGGTGGGTAATGGATGGTTAACAGAGGAAGTTAAGATAAAGTAGGGTATTGCTAAGGCGTTTCAGTTACAATTTAGGGACCCAAGGAGCTGGCGTACCTCCATCTTAGGGATACATTTTGCTACACTAGAAAAGTCTGAGGCTGCCAAATTGGAAGGAATCTTCACTGAAATGCCCCTGGGCCTTGAAGGATATGAATGGAGATAAGGCCCCTAGGCCAGATGAGTTTACAACTGCCTTTTGGCCATCCTTCTGGGACATTGTTAGAGGTGAAGTCATGGGGATGTTTAGAGACTTCTTTGCAAATGGGAAATTTGTCCGTAGTATCAACTCCACTTTATTAATTCTCATCCCAAAGAAAGGGGGTGCAAAGGACCTAATGGATTTTACGCCTATTAGCTTAGTGGGAAGTTTGTACAAATTGTTATCTAAGGTATTAGCAAACAGATTAAAGTAAGTGATAAGCAAAGTGATTTCCCCTACCTAAAATGCTTTTGTGGAGGGAAGACAAATTTTGGATGCCTCTCTTATTGTTAATGAAGTACTTGACTCAACCTTGAAAATTAAGGACAAGGGTGTGTTGTGCAAGCTGGACATAGAAAAGACGTATGATCATTTAAATTGGATGTTTCTATTTTCATTCATGGATAGGATGGGCTTCGGGAAAAATGGATTGACTGGATCAAATGGTGTGTTACATCAGCCTCTTTGTCAGTGCTTATAAGTGGAAGTCCTACAGGATTTTTCCAACGCTAGAGGGGGCTGAGGCAAGGAGAACCTCTATCCCCCTATTTGTTTGTGCTGGGAATAGAGACTTTGTCCAAACTCATTAATAGGGCTGTTGAGGGGGGTTTTATGTATGGTTTTAGGTTCAAGTCAAGAAGGGACAAAATGCATGTTTATTTTGTTGTTTGTTGATAACACACTTATCTTTTGTAAGGATAATAAAGAGGAAATGAATTACTTGAGCTGGACCTTGGTGTGGTTTGAAGCAGCCTTTGTCTTAAGAATCAATATGGAAAAGAGTTTCATCATTCTAGTGGGAAGAGTATAAAATGTTGAGAGCGTGGCAAGGGAAGTGGGATGCAAGGTTGGTGATGTAAGTACCGCACCGATTACGTCCGTTGGTGGTCGAGCCAGGATTCGAATGTGGCAAATTCATTTATCAGACATATTTCATTTAGACATTTAAAAGCCCCTTTTTTTCTTTTTCTTTTTCAAAAATTGCGGAAGCGTTTTCAATCGTTTTGGTAGGCCCATACAATTTACCTTTAACCAAAATATATTTACAATGAAGACATTCCATGCCCATTCAAAATAATATACAAAATCATTTCAAAGTTTAACTCTTTTGATCACAAAACATCAATTGTTCAAAAATAGGATGGATGCATATAGCGAGTGTATACTTTTACTCCGGCTTTCTTGATGACTGCGGCTCCTTGATATATTGGGTTCCGCAGATTAATCCTCGATGTCTAGCATTGGTAAAACATCGCTAAGCATTTTCATGTAGTGGTTCTATGGAAATTCTCTTCATTTCATTTTAAATCGAAACATCTGATATTTATAAAGCGATGCTTTATCTGATTGTCAATGACGATCTCGATGCAATCACATTATCTATATTTTTTTCAATAAATCAATTACAATTTATTGGTCATCTCAAGATATGCATTTTCATATGCACTAAATCATTCAAATCACAAATCGTGCATTTTTCAATCTCATTATAATTTTGCATTTTAGTCCTTATCGAATTTAACCTATGATTTCGGTGCACGAGATAACGAATCACCGGCACGGTCCCGCTGGGCTGTAGGCCGATATGTGTGTGCATATATATATAATATGTACTCGGTTGGTGTACACTATCGAATATTGTCCCAGCTGGGCAGCTCACGGATCCCGGTATGCACCATAATAAATCTGATTTATTCGACTCTTGCTATTACTCTGCGATTTATCATGCTTAAATTTAACATTTAACATTCTATTAGAGCATTCAAATCATTTTAGGAAAATCTGATATAGTATGTATTTTTATACAAACAAATCATTTCAATACTCATGCAATTTTCATGTCATTCATTTCTCAATCAATCAATTTCTCAAATTTCTTAACTTAAATCAACTTACAATTCATTTCACAATTTATTTGCATCAAATCAATTTAAAACAATTCAACATGCAATTCAAATATTTTGGAGATAGAGATTCGAAATAATGAGAGAAAGATGTAGAACAAACCAAAAAGCTTTGCACTTTGATTCCAATCCTCGGAATCTCGATCTTAGTTCGGGTTTTCCTCCTCGTTAACCCCTATTCCAATACAATTAAATAACAGTATTATTCGTGTGTGCTAGTGATTTTGGCTATGGGTGATTTTTCGGAGCTTAATATCGTATTCTTAATCTCATTAGCAAATAAGGGTGAATCTGAAGCCGATATGGTTGTTAGTTTCCTAAACTTTAATCATCCCATAACCAAAATACTAAAAGATTTGCCCTGCCTTATAAAAATCCTTTTCCAACGGTACTCTTGATCAACTAAACCATCCTCGAATAAAGATTAAGTCAAAACCTCAAACAACCACTAACACCACATCTGAGGACGTTATTTTGTAGTTTTGTACACTCTGTGACTTGCTATTACCCAAAATTATTCAAACAGTCTTCAAAAATTATAGGAAACTCTCAGTTTAGTCGCTATATATCAATGACATCTTTGAAAATTTTTAATTTAAAATTCCTTCTCACAGGCCCTCGACCACATAACCTGGCTTGAGTGAAACATGCTACTTTTTTGAGCAGTAATACCTTTAAGCATTGTGTCAAAACCAATCCTAATGTTGTCAAAAATTAACTTCAAACATTGATTTGATTAGATTAGACCAAGGCCTAACCAACCCCCAAGCACCCAAAATCAGATTATAAATCAATTTGTACAATTTTTAACTTTAACATCTAGACTACTCTAATTGGCAAAACATAATCTGCACATAGCTCCCTTTGACAGATTTCTAGGCACTTTGGGGTTACAAATTGCATACACTTCCTTCAAGTAAATTATTCCCCTAGAATTCTAGTTTACCCATAATTTTTAATCACTCAAATTGGATGAGTGAAACCCATTTTATGGCCAAAACACTAACTCTCCCAAACGGGGCCTGCCCTTGAGCTACGAAACTCACTGCTAAGCCCATTTTGGGAGCATAGTGCTATTATCATATCATATACATTTTATCTCTATCTCCCAACTGGTTCTTTGCAATTGGAATCCCTTCATTTAGTTTTGATTATAACTTAATCTATAGCCAAAATGAGAACACAGGTTTGATAAATTTTTCTGATGTTCCTTTGAAAACCAAACATTTCCCTTTTTACAAACACTCCTCCAAACCAATCAAACCAATACCAGCCATTTACAACCAATGTAAAACATCTTTATCCACATCTGGGGTTTTCCCCCCACTGACACAGAAAGCTTGAAGGTTAGGGTTTAGTTTCTTATTTGAATCTCTTAGTTCTTGACTGACCTTCTTCCTTCATGATCGCGAGCCTGGTGGAAGATCTCCCACTATTCCCTTGGTCTTATAACCTAGCTCTCTTTCTCTCACTGTCTCAAGGCAGAAGATTCACAAATGTGACTTATTTTATACCACATTTGGTCTTAATCTCATTTAATGGCTAAGGCCTTGTTTGGCTTCCTATTCTTTGGCTTTCAAAATAAGTCCCATTTCTCATTTTTTGACATTTAAGTCTTTTATTTCACTTCATTTAACTCACATTGTATTTTAAACTTATTCTATTTTTGGCCCTTAGGTCCTCATTTTACAAATTCCAAATTTTCCCTTTACACTTAGGTAAATTTCGGGTTGTATATATTTTTTTCGTTTTTAGGATTTAAATTCCAAAAAAAAATTCATTTTCTTTATTTTATACCCTAAGCACATAATAATAAAATATATATATATATATATATATATCATAAAAATACTACGGTATTTTTGGGGCATTGCAGGTGAGCTCCCTATGACCTACCTGGGTTTACCGTTGGGTGCCAATCATAAGGTGGAATCCGTTTAGGATGGTATTGAGGAAAGATACCGGAAAATGTTAGCTTTGTGGAAGTGGTAATACATTTCAAAGTGAGGAAGCTAGCCTTAGAGATACATTAATCGATTGCTCATTATTTTTATCTCATGCGGATCCCGAGAAAAGTTAAAATGAGACTTGGAAAATTCAAAGTTATGGGAAGGAGGGTACTATGGGAAAATTCACCTTGTGAAGTGGAAGATTATTTGTTCAAGAAGGACAAGGAGGCCCTAGGTGTTAATGCCTTAGAACCTAAATACAGCCCCTTTGCAAATGGGCATGGAGGTTATGAAATGAGGACAACCGCTATGAATAAACATCATTAGCCTTAAATGGTGTGGACAAGGGGCTGGTTCTGTAAATCTGCAGCAAAGGTGCTTTGGTGTGGTTTATTGGAAATATCAGTAAACAGAGGCAGTAGGTGTAACAATTCGATAATTTTCTTTATTAAGGGTTGGGAAGCGTTTTCCACTTTTGAAGGCACTTGGTGTGAATAGAGATCTTTACCAAGTGAGATTTTCACAGCATTTACAATGGTTGCTGGATGCTTCTGTGAAATCTTTGGGACATCTCACAAAGAAGAAGGGGATGGAATCCAGCACTACAGTCTTTAATGAATGTAGAGATTAAGCCGTGTAACATCGCCCGGCCCCGCATCTACGATGTAAGGCTAAATCCTTATATAACAGATAACTTGGTTTGGAGCTTATCCAAGAGTGGCATTTTTACTGTCAAGTCCTATTATGACCAGCTCATGGGAGGGATTGTTGAGAACTTCCCCAAAAAGTTGATTTGGAACAACTGTATCCCCACAAAGATTAGTTTCTTTGCTTGAGTTTTGATTGCAGATCTTGACTATGGAGTAACTCGGGAAGGAAGACACCTTACCCGTTAGATGCCCTCTATGTGGTAAGGATGAAAGTTTGGACTGACAAGTAGGTTTACAACCTTTAGGCTCTCATTTACGAATTTTGGTTTATTAGGCCCTCCCGAGATCCATAAAGTTGTATTAGGATGGAAGGTCCACCATCCAAAAATCCATGAGGAAAGTTTGGATGGCTGACACTTTTATGCTTATGGACAATTTGGAAAGAAAAAAAATGGATAGTTTTGAGGATATGGTGCCTTCAACCCAAAGGGTAAAGAACTCTTTGATGTTTGTTCTATGGTCTTAGGCAACAACCAATTCAATGTGTAGGTCGTGAATGTAATAGATTTTTTGGATCTTTTGGTGTTATATAAAGGACTATTTAGTTGTTCTTTGTTTCTTTGACATTCCTTTTTGAAGCCTTTCTATACTCCTTGTATACTGTCAAGCTCGTCTCTTTATCTCTAATATATGTTTTTTGAATGGTTTTTTACCTACAAAAAAAAACATATAAAAAAGCCTAAATCTCCCAAGAATATTTTATCAAACAGTGAGCTTTTGGTTTTGAGAACAAGTAATAGAACTCATTTCACATTACAAAAGCTCGTGCCTTATGTACACCTCAGGTGTGCCTTGCGCCTCAAGACTCTAAGAGGCCCTTGTGCCTTGATGCACCTTGTGCCTTTTAAAACTATGATTCATGCAGACTATTCCCAGAGTTTCTCTCCTCAGACCACAACAATGGGATACATTAGGAGTTTAATGTAGATGTAATAAAAATGACAAATTTTACCTTCACAAAGCATATGAAACTCTTTGCATGAATCAAATTATCTATCACATTTGACTTTTCTTTAAGACCAGGGAATCACTAAAAGTAGCTCATTCACCCCAACCTACAGAAGAAGTGGGTGAATACTTCATTGCAAATGTAGAAATATTCCAACTTTCAACATGCCTAAGAATTTGTTGAGTGAATGGTAGAATTCAATCATGCATCCATTTTCTTTGGACCCCAAAGTATTCAAATGTATAAATTGCACCAAAAGAGACATTTTTTTTCTCACTTTGAACTCGTCATTTATATCATATATTGTACTTCCATCAACCAAAATGAGAGACCTCCATGGAAGTTTTAAGTAGGTCTTATAAGTTTACAAATTTGACAAAATACAAAGTTCAAGTATCAACAAAAAGTGGTACAAATTGCCTTAGTGGGCTCATAAAGAGTCGTGAGAGCCTTGATGTCGTTGGATGTTGGAAGTACAAAAGTCGACAGCTATAGAAATCAGTAAAATGGCATGGCCTTTGCTTGGAAGGGATAATCAATTTATAATTCTTATAGAACCCTTTTAAGAATTTTTTTTTACTTATTATATATGTTTATTTTATATTTTATTACATGGCAGGGATGAAGAAAAATTCGACATGACAAAGTAAACAATCAATAAAATGGAAAATCACTTATGACAATTGGTAAGTAACATCTTTTTCTTATTCATATTTTTATTAATTTTTTAAAAACCTGCTTTACTGATTTAGGATGTATGATAAGCAAATACTCAAACTTTCTTTGAATCAATAAATAGAAAACAATGAAAATTGAATATATAATTTTGGACATATAAGATAGATCATTTTAATTTGGGCATAGCTGCATAGATGAATCAATAATCCTTTTAATCAAATAATTCAATGTTTTAAAAACCGGATCGATCAATCAATTATCAATCGATACCGATTTCGATCTGATTTGCCTATCAAACCGAATTGTTAATCGAACCAGTGTTGGACCGTTTAAATCGACAATCAAACTAACAAACCGCTTAAATCAGACGGTTCTTGAAGAATCGAAAGATTCAATAGCAATGATATTTCTTTAACAAAAGAACAATACCTGGACATTGTCACTCCTAATAGCCACATGTGTCATTGCTCCTCAAGATTCCTTGTGCACTTTCTTCTTCGGCATATGAATATAAAAACTAGTGGAGCTTCTCTTCTGTCTGAGGTTGGACAAGCAAAGGAGGCTTTGTAATTCGGTAAGAAGTGCTATGCGTACACAATTAAAAAAATAAATGACACTCAAAGGGATCGAACCTAAGATCCATTATTTACAATCATTGGCCCACCAAAACTAAAATGCAACTTTCATTAGTTTGTAATAAAAAATGTATACATTTTCAATATATATATATATAACATCTAATATCATTTTTTCCATTTTCAATAAATTTTTATTCAAATGTTATACCTATTATGTTTCATAAAATTTAAAATATTAATACAACTATATAAAAATAAATAAATAATATTATAAGTATTGAATTTTATATTTAAAATTTTTTTAAATATAATTTATATATTTATGATGTCATTAGTTCAATTGTGGTTCGACCATCGATTTGACTAGTGAACCGTGAACTGGTAATTTTTTCAGTCCGATTTTTAAAACATTACAATATACTAAATTGTCTATACTCTGTCCTCCCTATGTCCTGCATTTTTAAAACGTTGAGTCCTCAAACACATGAATTAGGCATGATGCACATATAAAAACTAAATAGTTTAAATTG
Source organism: Tetrastigma voinierianum (assembly GCA_016808115.1). Taxonomy (NCBI): domain Eukaryota; kingdom Viridiplantae; phylum Streptophyta; class Magnoliopsida; order Vitales; family Vitaceae; genus Tetrastigma; species Tetrastigma voinierianum. The sequence continues at coordinate 68,318 of JAEQBH010004349.1, forward strand.
AGAAAATACATTATTTGTTGACAACTTTCATCTATTGAGTCTCCTTATATATAAAACTTTCATATAAGTATTGAATTTATACATACCGATATATTCAACCTCTTTTTATGAAACATATTTGTATATAAATATTAATCTTACCTTTGTACATGTTTATTTTTATCTAATACATATAAACATAGAAATTATCAGTAGATTAAACGAAAACTCCACCCCTTTATCAATCAATTTAAAAATTATCATGATAGTTATAATAAAAATCATACCTCAATATTTAGCTCATTAAAACTTATATAAAGAAATACATCAACAACAAAATTATAGGAAAAAAAACTTCGAAGGGTAGTTCAATTCTACTAAGGCCTTTGGGGTTTACCCAATAGTCATTGATTTGAGTCATTTGAGGCCGAGTTAGATTAACTTGATCAAGCCCAGGTAATTTTAGAATTTATAAAATTAGTTGAAAGTACGATAAAACTCACAATTATTAAAAACAATTTACTAAGAAATAAATAAATACACACATATACAAAATCGCTTTGTTATCTCTTTGCCTTCTTTCATGGTAACCTTTGTGTTCATTTACCTTCTTCATTTGTATTTCTTCTATTATCGTAATTAGAGACCTCATGTTAAATTCCATCTTAAATTTCGAATAATTTGACCTTAATTATTGTTATTATTGTTTTCATTACTAATAATGTCATATCCTATAGTCAAACTATGAAACAATATCCTCAAGCTTCCATCATTGGTTTTGGAATGAAGCTATTTAAAAATATCAAAACAATTGAAAGAAATACAATATGTCTTACATAGTATGCATCATTCAAATGAATGCTATATAAGAAGAGAAAATGATGATATAATTAAAATGAAACACTAAGTGTAGCAAAATTTGCAAACATAATGTTTATTTTTTATTTATTTTATTCCACTTACATATATCGGATAGAGGTACACCAATATCCTAGTGTTTGGCCATATGTCTAACTTGATCCTTAATGTTTTTTCAACTCCACCATTGCCCCTAAAGTTTATTCCGTAGCTCAAAAAGGCCCATGCCATCAAGGACATTAACAATTGGACAAACAGAATGTTAATTTTCCTAATGTGGCACCCCTCACGTGCGTTTTTAGCTTATGTGGCATTTTTGCATGTGATTCTTTAAACTCAAACATTGTTTTGACAAAAATACTCTCATTCCTACTGATCATCCCCCTTACCATATCACCGGAAGTTGCGAAGAAATGAGGGTTTGATGTAGATTGTAGAGAGAGATGGCGATAACGAAGTGAAAGCAAAATTTTGGAGGAGTCATTCAGGGACATATCCAACGATGGAAAATCTTAGAATTCTCTCAAGAAGAAAGTCCCCTAAAATGACGATAGGGACGTATCCAACGTTTTCATTTCCCATATGTTTGTTTGATTCGAATTCTCATATGTTTTCATTTCCCACATAACAATAGGCATTTTTAACTTATTTAGCACCTTTACATGTGATTCTTTAAACTCAAATATTGTTTTGACAAAAATGCTCTCATTCCTACCAATCATCCCTCTTACCAAGTCACCAGAGTTGTAAAAAATGAGGGTTTGGTGTAGACTGTAGAGAGAGATGGAGAAGAATGAAACAAAAGTGAAATCTGGGAGGAACCCATTCCGGGACGTATCTAACGATGAAAAATCTTCAAATTCTCTCAAGAAGAAAGTCCCCCAAAATGATGATAGGGACGTGTCGATAAATACTCATTCCCATATGTTTGTTTGACTGGAAAACTTTTGAAAAGAAATCAAAATTTTTGCATGTCGGTAATCCCCTAGAGTCGGTAGATTAATTTTCCATTATATTTGGTTTTGGAGAAAATGTAGGAAATGGAAAATGTAGAACTTTAATTTGGATAAGTTGAGAGTCATTTTCTATGTAAAAGGAAAAAATGTTGTGAAACATGAGATTTTGGTGGAAAACTTTGCAGTATTCTCACGTAAGCCTAAAATCTAAATTTTCGAGAATGGGAAAAATGGTAAATTTCGGTCAAAAATCCAAAAATTTTCTACATCTCGGATGACAAAAAAGACTTCACCATTGAAATCGTCCTGCGAAATCTAGCTACAACGTCGAGTTTTGTAGAATTCTGAGACAATTGGAATTTCACGTCTTTCGAGGTAATGAGGGTAGTGTGGGACACTTGACATGTGTTGAGTGGCTCATGAGGCGCCACGTGTCAAGTGTGAGGTGAGTCAAACAATGAGCTCAATTGTGGGTCATAGGAGACATGTGGCATCATGTCATTGGATAAAAATCCAAAGTAGATGGATAAGGGATAAGGTGTAATCCAAGGTGACAGCAGAAATGACGTGCAGTGAGAAGACAAGTTCTCTTGACCCATCTTGATCAAATTGGTTGGGAGAAGAGAAGGAGAGAGAGAAGAGGAAACCGAAAGAGAAAGGGAGAAAGAGAGCTTTTAGAGTGAGAAGCTCTCACTTCTCTCTAGATTTTTCAACGATCGGTCCATCAAATCCCGGTAAGAAAAGAGGTAAAGTTGATCCTCATTGCAAGAGCTACGCGTGGGTACCGGTAGTGTGGAGTTTCGAAAACTCCGAGAGGTAGAGGTTTTCTCCTACTTGTTTTATTCGTTGGCTAAGAGCCATTTGAATGGATAGGGATGTTCTAAGGCCTGAATGGCCGTGTATTTCAATTCCAAAGATTAGGACTGGGTGAGGAAATCCCTAGAGTGGTCGTTAGACAGTTTTGAGACCCTAGGGTTGTACTGTTCACGTGACCTTGTATGCGGTTTGTGTTGCTTAGGCGATTCGAGGCCAATTACTAAGTGATGATAAGCACAAGTGTGCTATTTTGGTATTACTGAATGAATAACATGTTGTTGTGTGTGAATTTGTTAATATATGCATGCTTGATATGTGCATGGTGTGTGAAATGGCATATTTGCATTTCATATGCAACAGGGCACCCTAGACGAGTAGGTGTGAGTGCATGACATGTTTTCGGAGTGTTGGCTCACAATTGGTTATCGAATTATGTCCTGAAACGAATAAGAAAATGGAGGTTGTCAAAAGAAAATTATATTGGAAAGTTGTCCAAAGAATTGTTTTGGAAAGGTGTCCAACAGTTCACGTCGGAGGATGTTCAATGGACTGTCTTGGAGAGTTATCCAACAATTCACCTTGAAGGATTGTCCAATGTATTTATTCGAAGGGTTGTCGAATAGAATTTTATCAGAAATTGAACAATGTGTTTTCAAGAATAAAAACCTTTTGTTTTGAAGACAGTATTCCTCATAATTGGCATATGCATCCGTGAGAGAGTCAATGAGGGCTCGAGATGTGGGAAAGGGTGAGTCACATTCTCATCCATAACATGTAGATATTTGAGTAGGAACATACATGTTTTACTTGAATGTTTGGTGTGTCATTGCATGAGCACTTAGGTGGGGAGTAACCCATGTAGGAAAATTCAACTACTGGGCATTGCTCACCCCGTCGTGGGAATAACCATTTCAGGTACTGAAGGTGTACTCGGAGATGGGACGTATCCGAGGCCTTAGAGGCGAAGAAATGGCCAGATTTGGCCTTATCTTGTATTTTGTAAAAATCTGGGTAAAATCCCCAGTTTTTGTATATTGTAATTAAAAACAAATTGTAAATTAACTCATTTTGTATAATGAATACAATTTTATTCAGTTTTGCATGATTTAGTAGCCTTTGTAGTAATAAGGCAATTTCAATTGGTTTTACAATGGGTAGAACAAAAAGGAAAAGAAAAGAGGAGTGCAAGGGAGAAATTGGGATTAGCTCTTGCCCGTTTCGGCCACCAAGTCCGCGACCGCGATGGGTGAAGTGTCGCAACATGGGCGTGGGTGTATTGCCCCCAGCGACATGGGCTCGGCCTTGACTAAGGCCCCTGCGAGGAATGGTGTCGCGACACACTTTTTGGTGTCGTGACCTAGTTTGGCAGGATTGGTGTCGCGACACACTTTTTGGTGTCGCAACATGGTTGGCCTTCATGGCGTTGCGACCCACTGTTGGTGTCGTGACATGGAGGCTACAGGGAGAGCCATTTTGTTATCGCGACATGGGTTAGGCAATTTGGTGTCGCGACACCAAAATCGCGACATGATCTAATCTAATTGGGGTCGCGACTTGAAAGTGTATCGCGACCAGAGGCGAGGCGGGGAGCCAAGCGCGATGCGGCGGCGTCGCGCGGACCCAACGCCGACATCGCAGCGACCAGCGCCGCAGCGCGTGCACATGACCTAGCGCCTGATATGTGCTATTCACCACGACCCATACATTTGTTGTGCATTGTTTGGGTTACTGTTCATGGATACTGTTCACTAACACTAATCATGGACGTTGTTAAAAAAAACAAAAAAAAATTAAAAAATTAACCCCCGGAAATTGGGGCGTCACATTCTCAGTATCCAAACAGAGTAGGACTGAAAATTTGTTTTAAGTAAATAAAAACCCTAGATTCATTTTAAACCTCGTAAGTCTTAGAAATTGGAACCAGTGCAAAAATCACAGGACACCTTCTTGCCATAGCTGGGTTTAGGGCTCCCTATTTTCGGAGACAAATCCAAGAACACAGAAAACCTCAAGAACCCAATACACGTAGAAAACAAAATCAAAAAGAAAAATGCCATAAAGAGACTTGTACCAGCTACTAAACCTTAGAAAAACCCAACAAATTCCATATAAATTCAAACCATAAAACCCAACAAAATCTCTAGCAGTTGAATCCCTGACAACAACTTGAACAAACCTAGAACACCAAAACTTGCAAAAACAAATTCAAACCCAGAAAAGGATTTGAAAAAAGAAAACAACCCAGAAAATAGAAAGAAGGTGAGGACGGAAAGAAAAGCAGAGGGACAGTTTTTACCTTTTGTAATATACAGAGCAATGAGGAACAAGAGGAGAGTATGGGTTAATAGTTGCAGAAAAGAACTAAAAAATAATTAGCGTTGGGACCAATCGGTAGGGAGGCATTTTGTCAAACAATGTTTAATTAAAGAATCACATCTGAGTAATGTAGTAAGCTAAAAACACCGTGGGGGTCCACATCGGCAAAGTTAATGTCCCGTTTCTCCATCTGTTAACGTCATTGATGGTAGGAGCATTTTCGAGTTACAAAATAAACTTTAGGGACAATGGTGGACCCGAAAAAACATTAAGGACCAAGTTAGACATATGACAAAACACTTAGGGCATTGGTGTACCTTAATACTACATATATCATACAAACTTTATCTCAACAAAAAATGGGAAAGAAAATTTAGCTATTATAATGTGGAGATCATTTTTTCAAAATTATAAAGTTTAGATTTGAAGATTGCTAGGGTCCATTTTTTTTTGGCAAAGTTTATAAATTTTATATTTCATGTTATTTTTTGTCATTGGTTCAAATCCCTTAGGGCAATTGGAGGATTTACTCAATCGTAATTTTAGGACAATATGGGACTAGTCAAGGTGTGCACAAGATTCGGACACTCCCTATTACAATTATAAGATGGACAAAGTTTATAAATTTTATATTCCATGATATTTTTTGTCACCGATTAAAGTCCCCATAAGGCCATTGAAAATTTTATATTTCATTCTAATTCTGATCATCAATTAGAGTCTCCTTAAGACCACGAGTCCCTTAAGATCATTTAAGGTTGCACGATCGTTAACCGGGACCTAAACATTAACTGGGACTGAACATTAACTTTTAGGGTCCCATAAAATTAATCAAGTGCTTGCAAGATAATTCAAACACACATTTGATTATATATATATATATATATATATATATATATATATATATATATATATATATATATATATATATATAGAAATAAAATCATTTTAACTCTTTGCAACTATTTTAAAGATTTTTGTTAGTTGTTACCTAAATATTTAGAGAAATAACTCTTTGTAGCTATTTTAAAGATTTTTGTTAGTTGTTAACTAAATATTTAGAGAAATAAATATAAATAAAAGGGTTTTTTTTTTAAAGTAAGCTATTATAAATAGATTAAGAATCATACATTCTAATAAATCTAATAAAAATTCAAATAAAATTGAATTAAGGTTTCATTGAGTATTTTGAATTAGATATAAGTGTGGATTAGTTAATGTGGGTATTTCTAATAAAGATCAAAATACCTTAAGATTTGACTAAGTGAGAAAAGATTGAGATAGACATACAAACCTCTAAGTGATAAAGGGAGTTTTAGATTGAAATTGTTCATTTGAAAAAAAATTACAAAATTAGTTTTTAACCCAAATTAATACTCGAAGTAATGCGTTTGGGTCACATAGAATTACAAAATGGCAAATATCGTCATCTGCATAGCGGTAATTAGTTTTAAAACCATAAATGTCATTGTCACTTCGGGCGGCAATTTACATTTTAAAATTGTCAATTGACATTGTCAGTAACTGGCGACGACTAATGTTTTAAAATTCCAGATTATGTCAAAATTATTATCATTGTTTTTAACATTGAAACTTATTTAAAATATGTACTATTTGATAAATTACATGAACTAATGGATTCGAATATATAATATCATAGTAAATTATTTGAAAATAACTCAAATATATTTTAAAATTTTCTATAGTAAATCGAGAAGCGGGAATATTCCAAATAAACCTACAAGTTTTATTTTAAAATATTTGGAGCATTTTTTTTTATTTCACAAGTTGTATCTAGTTGTGTATACTATCATTTTAAAATACTGAATCATGGAATTCAATGGAATTTTGCATGAAGCTCAATTATTATCTCCATGCATAAACCTAATCATATATATATATATATATATATATATATATATATATATATATATATATATATATATATAAATTGTATACAAATCAATATATATCAATGAGTCCCACAAGATGAAGTCTTTATATTTCTCTTAGGATGGCGCTTAGAATACACAGCTAGTTGATATAGGGTCCCGTGCAATCTCAAACGAAGTTGATGGATGAAGTACTCGACGTATACGTGGAGTATGAGGTCACCCAGCTGGAAGTGCACCCAATTCTGATACAAGATCAACAATGGTCTCATCGATAGGAGGCAATGTAGGGGATGATAAAGGGTGGGATGATAAGGTGATATCTACTGCTATAGAGGCTGGCTCTGACGACATCGGATATGGTAAAAATGTGTAAGTGTATGGGGGTATGGAATGTGATGTGTAAGTCTATGGGGGTATAAAAATCTCGGGTGATGGGTAAGGAGCAAAAACCTAGAGATTTGACAAGCCTTAGTCCGTCGCGTCTGAGTGAAGAAGAGAATAGGTGAGGGGGGGAGAAATGGGGCGGAAGAAGGCCAAATGCACATTTGTTGCTATTATCTGTATGTGGGCAGCGACAATTGGCAATTTTAAAAATGCAATTGGCGCTGTCATTTGATGGTTTTAAAATTCTAATTGTCGCTATCCATGACAACGACATTTGTCATCTTGTAATCCTACATGGTCCAAATGCATTACTTTGGGTATTAGTTTGGATTAAAAACTAATTTTATAATTTTTTTTCAAATGAACTATTTGAGTTTAAATCTCTGATAAAGGATTGCATCGTTGAGTTAATCATTACCCCCATCAAACCTACCAAAGTCAAATCATAATAAAAAATAAATAAAACACCAATTTTTTTTGATAAAAATTATATTTTAATTTTTTATTTACTTATGGACAATGACCCGAGACATTAAGTAATCACTTTATTTTATAGAGCTTGTAGATGATAGCTTATATCATAAGTACTTTATTCAATAAGTTATTTGTTTTTGGATGCATATTTTAAAAAGCATTTATGCATTATTTTAAGGTGTTTGAATACATTACTGCATAAGCACTTATAACATTTGAAATGACTGAAAAGACTATCATAAACACTTATAAATTTGAAGTGTTTGAATAAATAAAAATTTGTCACAATTTTTCAAATTTTAAATGTAGAGCTTTGTTAAGAGTCAGTTTACAACTTCGTCAACCGCGGAATCTTTTCGTGGATGTCGGGTAACCCGACACCACTCATGAAAATTAGTAGAGTCTCCTTTGTGGGGAGCTCTACCCAAAGTACAACTTGTCCCAATAATTTGCGACACTCCAGGAGTCCACATACGAATAAAATGAGTAAAAATGAGTACTTAGACTGCATTACATCAATCTTTACTTAAAATTGCACATATCAATTTATACTGATAGTTCGAGTTGTTACATCACTCTTAATACAAACATATATTAAAATTAGAATCTAATACATATTTTACATAATCATGTCAAAGCCACATATCGGCTTTCTTCAACGGCCTCTAATGAGTGTCGCCTTCCGTCGCTCCTGTCTGCATAAATAATATTCCTCGATAGGAATTGACGTCTTACGATATAGAAAATCTCCTACATGGGTTACTCGCTGAGTGCAGCGATGCAATGATCCGACGCAAACACGCCTTTCGAAGCAAACATGATCTACTTGAATGTCTACATATCCAATCCGTGTTTAGTCACTCCAGCCTACAAACACCGCGTACAAGTCAGCCCATGAAAAACATCCTTTTTATTCCTTTCATACCGTGCACTCACACCTAATTTTCTTAGGTTCCCCCGGTGCATATAAAATGCATTATGTCATTCTCAAACCCTGCATTATCGATATATCATTTACACATATATTAACAAGAATTTACATATATGTCATGTTGTTAATTCACATCGATAACATCGAAATTAAACTCGCCAGGCTAATTGCAATTCATTTCTAATGGCTTACACACAATTATATTTTATATAATTCCATATCGTATTAACACATTTAATTACATGCATTAACATATTAATTCTCACACAATTCCAAGTCATTCATGCTAATATATTTACATGTATGTATTAACACAATTAATTCCCATAATTCATATTATTTGATTCTCAATCAATAACACCAAAATTAGCCCACATGTGCTAATTTACCAATCAAGTAATTCATTTTGAATCACTCAACAATATAAAAATTCACACCAAAAATCACGTCACTATTCACGTGAGCAGGTGGAAACCCTCGGGTTGTACTTGTTGCGACCCTAGCTAATGGGGATTTTCTCACTTTCGATTCAAAGCTTTTGAGCCCAGAAGCTGCATTTAATTCAGGCAGACATCACGGCCAATTTACATGGCTCTTGAGAATAACACAAGTAGGAAAGATCCTACCTCTTGGAGTTGTCGGAGGCTGCTTCATCAGTGTCCACGCGTAGCCTAAGCCTCGTAGAACAACTTTACTTCTTAACAAGTCGAGAACCGGCTGGTCCGAGCATTTGAAAATCTAGAGAATGAGCTCATTCTCTCTGCAAAATCATAAAACCTCACTTTTGCACCTTTTCCGACCTCTTGCACGATTTTTTGCTTCTTTGGAGAGAAGATCGCTGTGCATTTTGTACATTATTCTCATTAAACGTTATAATTCCATTATGTCCCTTTTGTCTTGATTTTTGACACTTGGCACAATCCTGGCCCATCCGTTTCGTCGTCGTATTAAATGCAGCGTGTGTCGCGTAGTGCGTGTAGTGGGTGACTTTGTCACGTCATGTCTGTTTCCTTGTGCCCTACGGCCGCGGGCCGGTGCCTCGAAAAGCGATGAAATTTGATTGTCTCGAATTCGAGGTGAGTAGCCTTCGTTCGCGAGGTATTAACGAAGCAGTGAAATCAGTTTAAAATCGTAGAGATCTAGAAAAATTTTGGATTTTTATCGAAATAACCAGTTTGCCATTTTTCAGGAAAATTGGATTTTTTCAGGTTTTCACAAAAAAACTAAAGAATTAAAAATTAAGATTGTATATATCATGAAACCATGATAAACAATTAAAAATAAAGTAAGAGTTCGCTATATATATATTGAAAGCGCTGTCGTTGAATGTAATCTTTAGTATAAAAATAGTTAATTAACCATTATCTCTTAACCTTTTTGTTTCATAATATTCATCAAAGTTATAAAAACTAAAACATTATATATTTTTTCTCCATTAAAAAAAAAAAAAAAAAAAAGACCTTTTGGGGCAGCTTTATGGACCGCATTTTTCGTATGCGTCGCTCGTCAGTGAGACTCCTTTTTATTTCTTTGAAAGAAAATCATTTAAAAAAATGGTTTTTGGAGTGGTATCTTATTTTTGTTATTTTTTTAAAGGAAAGCGAAATAAGAAATAAAGCGCAGTGTGACTCGCCCCCATTTAGGAAAAACATGTCACTGGCAAAGTCGGTCCCGGAGGTCATGTGCCTATCGGAAGATCGAGTAGTAAGTCATGTGACTCCTCTGGCGCAGTATAAAAGGGTCTCTGTCGCGAGTTTAAGTATAATAATCAATCAATTAATTCACCGGATACCAATCATGTAGATGGTAAGTAAGAGCAAATTTAAAGAAGAAATGTGTACCTTAGCGAATCGAGGGTCTTTATCGATAGAAAATCGTATTGGACCGATGTATGTGCCGAATATTGCATTCAATTAAAAACAATTATAGGTCGAGGAAATTCGAATTATTTGCTAAAATGATACATGAGATGTCGGCTCCACCTGAGCCCACTTATATGTTACACAAATTAACTCCACAATATTCCATTTTATAGGAACTATAGAATTAATCATGTGTTTGAAATTTTTGAAAACTAATTTGAAATGAAAGTTTTGAAAATTGAAAGTTTGAAATTTTGGAGATTGGGAATTTTTGAAATGAATTTGAAGTTTGAGAATTTTGAATTGGGATTTGGAAGTGAATTTTTAAATTAGAACTTGAATTTTATAAATTTGAGATTTTGAATTTATAAATTTGAAATTAGAAATTGAGATATTTGAATTTTTAAATTATGAAAATTTGAATTTTGGGATTGAGAAATTGTAAATTTGAAATTTGAAACTTTAAAATTTGAAATTCGAAATTAGGAGACTTCGTATTTTTAGATTGTGACACTTAAATTTTTGAATTTGAGAATTTTGTAAATTGGAAAAAATGAAATTGAAAATTAAGGGAATTGAATTTTAGAGTTGAAAAATTGAATTTTAGAAGATGAGAAAATGTGAATTTGAATTTTTGAAAATTGGATATTTAAATTTTAAAAAATGAGGAATGAAAATTTAGTACTTGAATTTTTGGAAGACTTGAATTTTAAGATTAAATTGAAAAAAATGAATTTTATAAAATGAGAAATTGAATAATTAAAGGTGGAAAATTGACGGGCTAAAGAGTCGATCAGAATACGTGATCAAAGGCTTGGTCGAATGACCTAAGGGGTAATAAACTAACCTAAGAGGTTGGGCTTAGATGAGTTAGACTTAATGGGTTGGGTCTAAGTAAATGAGTTGTAATAGATTTGACCTAAGTAAGTTAGGCCAACACTAATGGGTTGAATCTAATATGTTGGGTCTAAGTAAATTAGGCTTAAACTAATGGGTTAAGCCTAATTTAATGGGTCTAGATTAATGGGTTTAAACTAATGGGATGAGTCTAGACTAATGGGATGAGTCTAGACTAATGGGCTTTGTGAACCCCAAACCCCGGGGTCCATTGACAACCCTTCAACTCGCGGAATACATGTAGCCTTTGAATGTTTCAATGCCACAAAATGAGTGTCTCTACCACGAGACTCAGCTTGTGAGTAAAAATAGTCGCGTTAGGTCCCTTACATCCATACTCACCAAAATATAACCAACTATATTACAATAGTTTCAAAAGTTAACTACGCTCTTATACAAACATGTTTTAATCATAATGTTTCATACATGTTTTACAAAAATATATAATCAAACCCACATATAAGCTTTCTTCTCAAGCGCTCTTAGTAATGTCGTCTTGAATCTTTCGCAATACGAAAGGGGATCCTGACAGGGGGTGAGCAATGTTCAATAGTTGAATTCTTCTACAAGGGCTACTCCCCACCTAAAATGCACATGCAATGACACACAACACCAACATCCACGTTCCATACAATTTGTAATATACACATGGAACGACTTATATCATGCATGAGATGTTTTCATGCCCATATTCCGAGCCACTCATCGACTCCCTCACACATGCCAATACCAAGTGTGACAACCGTCACTGGTAGTACCAATGACACCGTATCTTTGAGCCCTTGTCGGCTCACCTGAATGCAAGTGCTAATGGGTAACTAATCCACGAGTCCACCCGACTCTATCTTGACTCGAAGTCTAAGTGATAACCATGCTCGTGTGTTTTCTTTTGGGCAACAGAACTTTTTGGCTTACACCGTGGGTCTCTCACACCCACATAGAACTTTTCGGATAGCACGGCGGGTCTGTCACACCCATACAAGACCTTTCGGATATTACCAAGGGTCTCCTACACGAATTCGGGCTTTTCACACGGGGGGATTAACGCCTTTTTGCTTTTATGACCGCATAATTATTATTTCACTTTATGGTTTAAACCACGGTCGTTTATTGGACGTCGTCCAAAATACGAGTTCATTACACATTCACCAAGAATGGTGAACAACCCTACCGTGCACCCACACCTGACTCGACACGATGTAACCGTGCACATGAATGCAATGATGTCAATTCACATATTCAATTCTTACACAATTATATTCCATATAATTCAAACATCATGTTAACGCATCGATTTAGCATGAATTAACATATCATTCATGCCACATATCCAATTCAAGCATCTGTGGGCTGTACTTTAAGTCATTTCTGCTCGGGTAATGATGCACATAATCACCCCAGGCACAGCGGTGACCTGATTTGTCCACGACTAGCTTCCAACGAGCCATGTAGTGGCCTCACTCATGCACAACTATGCGTCATTCATTTGCCAAACAATGACACAAACATCTCAATCATGTATTTCAACTACCAAGTAATAACATGCAAACAATTTCTCATGGACAATCTTGGTCAATGGCAAATCAGACTATTTTTAACGATCCCGAGCGATCCATGGCGACCCCTCATCAAGCATCGGTTCCACTTTCGTGGGGCCAAGAAATCCTCTTTATTCAGTCTCGCGACATCAGAAACCATTTTCATGGCTTTTAAGCGAGAAATAACCAAGTAGGAAGACCCTGCCTCTCGAGGTTACGAAACTTCACAGTACCGATGCCCGTGTAGTATTGCAGTGGGGATCAAGCTGCTATAACTGTCTTTATGAATTTGAAGGACGTCGTCGAAAATCCGGAGAGAAAGTAGAGTCTCTCTCTTTAAACTCTCTTCTTCTCGTAACTTTCTCTCTTTTCAAATTTCCTCACGGCTTAGGTTGGAGTCGAGGTTAGTCGAGAATTGTCCTCATATGCACATGTCGCCCTCTTGGTAGACAAGCTGAGATCAGCCTCATTATCTTAAAATGGTGGATTTCCTTTACGCTCATTGAGATGTCGCGTGTACGTAGGTCCCTTGAAATTCTCGTTGTTTGAATCATCCTGCAAACAGTAGCGTGGCTGATGTGGCGCTCAGCCTTTATCTGAAGTCTCATCCCTGACTCAGTCTTATAGCGTAGAAATTAGATGTCTTGGGGTCGACGAAATCGGCGTGGTAGATAGATTTCGTGAGCGATTAAATGATGAAGTCAGTTCGTCATCAGAGATAAGAATTGCAGTTTTGACCAAAATTCTGGATTCCATTTACCATCAAATCCCCAGATCTTTATGGGGTTTCGAACCCAAACTAATGGGTTAGGCCTAGACTAATGAACTGGCCCAATAGGTTAGACTTAAGTAAGTTGGGTTTAAACTAATGAGTTTGCTAGACTAATGAACATCTTTCAATTTGATGGCTGGTAATGGGTTGTGCTAATTTGATGGCTAGGTAATGAGGCAAAGCCCAATGGGTTGAGAGCTTAAGTAAGTTGGGTTTAAACTAATGGGTTGAGCCTAAGTATGTTTGACCTAGACTAATGGGCTTAAACTAATGAGTTTTGCCTAATTTGATGGGCCTAAACTAATGAGCTTAAACTAATGGGTTAGACCTAATTTTAATATTTAATAATTTAACCCTAATTCAAAATAAAATTATAACATTCAATCATACTAAATTAAATAAAAATTATGCCAATTAACAATTCAAAAAATGATAACTTAGGGTAAATTCAAATACTAAAAAAACTTCTAATTTAATATTTAACAACCTAAAGTTTATGCAAATTTTTTAAAGTTAACTATTAACACATAAAAATATAATTACACATAAATAACATAAAATTAAACTCAAATATAATAAAGTAAGAGAAAAATGCAAGATTCAAGTTAATTACATAAGTTTCACCAACAACAATTTTTCATATCCACATAAATAAATCTTAGAATAGCCCATAAAAAAAAAAAATCAAATCCCACAAATATATATATATATATATATATATATATATATATATATATATATATATATATATATATATATATACTCATATTACCTATTTTACATAATTTTAAAAAAATATTTACCTATTTTTCACATAATTTATTGGAATTTTTCTATTTTTTAGAATTTATTTCCTATTTTATCGTAATTTGTTAAGAATGATTTTATCGTTAAGATGATCGAATTTGGAAGCCTTTGTGATTTTTATAAGTTTTAATAAAATTATTGAAATGAAGTGGAATGAGCTTTTAGATGCATTACACATCATTTTATCGAAAATACTTATTATAAGGAAGATAAAGTCAAATAAATGGTAAATAAGGTGTCACGTACGCACCTAATATGACAATAGAAAAAAGGAATAATAATCCAACATTGAGAAAAAAAAAAAAAAGAATTTTTTTTTTGGAAAAAAAGGGGAAGAGAGGAAGGTAAGGCGGTAAGGCCAAGGACATGGAAAATTGAAGAAATCAGGAATCAGGAATCAGTTAACCCCTATTGCAGTAATCAAGGAATAGAATAGAAATGGGGTTATGCAAAAAAGAGGAAGAAGGATAGAGAGAGAAGATATGCATGATGATGCAGGGACTCCATCACCAGCAACAGCAGCTACTTGGCTTCCTCGCCGTTGCTCCTTCCTAAGACGACGCCTCTTCCTCTTCCCCTCTTCCATTCCCCATCCGAAGACGACGTCTCCTCTCCTTGCCGCCATTAACCCTTCACCGCGCCATTCTCTACCCTCCAACTCCTGTCCTCGTCCTCACTCTGCTTCTTTCCTTTCCTAGGGCTTCTATAACCTCCTCTCCGACAAGTGAGCCCTCTCTCTGCCCCTCTTTCTCTGTGCAACTGGAATTTGTGTTTAATTTATTAATTATAGATTTGTGTTTGTTGCCTGTTTGGTTGCCGAGAGACTGACAAGGAAGTGGAATTTTGAAGTTTTGGGTATTTTTTGTTTCGGGCCTGAGGGAACTTAGCATTCAAGCAACCGGGTCTAGTACTAGTAGAATAATTTGCATTAGTTGAGTTGATGTCTTTTGTTATTTTCATTTTATGGGGGCTAAAGCAGCATTATATGTAAGATTTGAAATTTTTATATATATTCCTTAGGTTTTCCAGTTGATAATTGGAATCGAGATTTAATATTTGTTGTTTTTGAGCGGTTGTTCATTAGAATGGTTGAATTAGGAGAGTATTGGGGCAAATTGGAATGTGTAAAGAAGCTTTGATTGAAATGAGTTGTGTGTTGGATTGGGTTAGTTTTATTACATTTTTTATGTCATTTGTTGGGGCATTTGATTTGGAAATTCACGTCGTACTCTCTCTGTTTGAATGATTTTGTGAAGATTATATCTAACTTTTCATGTAACTGCGGCCCAGATCCTACTCAGTGAGGCGGGCAGCAGCCACAGCATATGGGGCTTTGTGCTCTGTGGTGTGTTCAGTTCCTTTAGCATCAAATGGGAGACAAAATCATGTTCTACTTAGTAGTTTAGTTGATCGGTTCATTAGTTGGGCAGTGCCGTTGCTTAGCAATGGGAATGCTGGAGATGGCACAACAGAGCTGGCACTGGAAGCTTTCCGTGAGTTTCTTAACATTGGGGATGTGGGGGGAATCGAAAGATATGCCTTACCAATACTCAAAGCATGCCAAGAACTTCTTGAGGATGAGGGAACCTCCTTGAATTTGTTGCACCAGCTACTGGGTGTGTTAACGTTGATCTCATTGAAGTTTGCTAGGTGCTTTCAACCCCATTTTGTGGACATTGTAGATTTGCTTCTTGGGTGGGCTTTGGTTCCAGACCTTGCAGATACAGATAGACGTGTTATTATGGACAGTTTTTTGCAGTTTCAAAAACACTGGGTGGGCAATCTGCAGTTCTCACTAGGATTGCTGTCCAAATTCTTGGGTGACATGGACGTCTTGCTTCAAGACGGGAGTCCTGGAACTCCAAAACAATTTCGTAGGTTGCTAGCACTGCTTTCTTGTTTTTCTACTGTTTTGCAGTCCACTGCTTCTGGAATGCTAGAAATGAACCTACTGGAACAAATAAGTGAACCCCTTATTACGATGCTTCCTCAGTTGTTGTGGTGTTTATCAATGGTAGGAAGGAAATTTGGATGGTCTAAATGGATTGGTGATTCTTGGAAATGCTTGACGCTCTTGGCAGAAATTCTATGTGAAAGGTTTGCCACCTTTTATCCAATGGTAGTTGATACCTTATTTCAAAGTTTGGAATTGGGCAACAATTCTCACCTTGTAGGATCTGGAAAGATTACCTCATTTCAGGTTCACGGGGTTTTAAAAACTAATCTTCAATTATTGTCTCTACAAAAGCTTGGTCTGCTCCCATCATCTGTGCAGAAAATATTGCAGTTTGATTTGCCTATATCCCAGATGCGTTTGCATCCAAATCACTTAGTGACAGGAAGTTCTGCTGCCACTTATATTTTCTTGCTTCAACATGGGAATGATGAAGTTGTTGAAAAAGCTGTCACCTCTTTGACTGATGAACTGGAATTGTTGAAGGATATGCTTGAAAAAATGACGGGTCATGGAAATGAGGTTCATGGCATTAAATCTCCTAATTTGTATTCAAAACTCGAGTTGTTTGCATTGATTAAATTTGATTTGAAGGTTTTGCTAAGTTGTGTTTCTTTGGGTGGGGCTAGCAATTTGATTTGCCAACCAGAGATTGCTGCTTTGTACCTTAAGAGGTCGGAAAAGCTGATATCTTTTATTTTTGAGAAATTGAATCCTTTCAATGTACCCATTCTGGACTGTGCTGACTTGCAAGTAAATGTTGTCAGGACATTGGATCAGTTAACTGCAGTTGAGTTCTCAAGCAAGTGCTCTCGAGAGAAACAGATTAGCAGGAAAGGTTCTCTAGATATTGATAATGGAGAAGTTCTGGACAGAAATGATTTTAGGGAAGGTCATTCAGTTTTAATTATTGAGCATCTGAGGAAATACAATGCCCTTCTTGTGCAAGCTCTTCATGTTTCTACTCCTCTTTCTGTCAAAGTAGTAGCCCTTGAATGGATCCAAAGATTTTGTAGAGATTATTTATTGCTACTTATAGAAAAGATTCAAATATGAGAACTCATCTTTCACGAGGCATTTGAGTACATTGGTGTTTTTGGGAATTTGGTTTCTCCAGTGTTGGAAGGCGGCATTGGACAGAGACCAAAGTGAGATCTCATGTTGCATTAGTCTTGGGCCTGCTCTTGCAAGCAAGACTTATTCATCCCATCCACTTCTATCCCATGACTGAAGTGGTCCTTGAAAAACTTGGTGATCCAGATGTTGATATAAAAAATGCTTTTGTTAGGCTGCTTACCCATGTCTTGCCTGTTACTATGTATATTTGTGGTCTACTTGACTGTGGGACAGTTACTGCATGTAGCCCTAGGTCCCTTGGGTTAGGCAGCACATCTAACTTGCACTGGAAGCAAATATTTGCCCTGAAGCAGCTACATCAGCAACTTCACTCGCAGCAACTTGTATCCATTTTGAGTTTCATTTCGCAAAGATGGAAGGTGCCTCTTTCCTCTTGGGTTCAACGGCTCATTCATAGTCGTCGGATTTCAAAGGACTTTGTTGGTCAGCCGGAAGAAACAGGAAGTTTTGGTGTAAATGGTCTGTGGTTGGACATAAAAGTGGAGGAAGATACTCTTGAAAGAATTTGCTCAGTGAATAATTTAGCAGGTGCGTGGTGGGCTATACATGAAGCGGCCAGATATTGCATTGCTACACGCCTTAGGACCAACCTCGGTGGCCCCACCCAAACTTTTGCAGCATTGGAGCGCATGCTTTTGGACATCTCCCATGTGCTAAGGCTTGATACTGAGCAAAGTGATGGAAACTTAAGTATAATTGGTTCCTCTGGTGCTCACTTCTTACCAATGAGATTACTTTTGGATTTTGTTGAGGCACTAAAGAAGAATGTATATAATGCTTATGAAGGATCTGCATTCTTACCATGTGCTCCTCGGCAGAGTTCCTTGTTCTTTCGAGCAAATAAAAATGCATGTGAAGAATAGTTTTCTCGCATATGTGAGCCAATGATGAATGCTGGATTAGCACTTCAATGTCATGATGCTACAATTCATTACTGTACTTTGCGTTTGCAGGAGCTCAGGAATCTTGTGCTTTCAACTACAAAGGACAAGTCTCGGGCACCGGTAGCCGAAAACATCCACAATATCAGGAGTAGATTTTCTGGAGACATCTTAAGAGTTATACGCCACATGGCTTTGGCTCTGTGTAAGACCCACGAATCAGAGGCTTTGTTTGGCCTAAAAAAATGGGCTTCGATGACATTTTCTTCATTGCTTGTTGAGGAAAACCAGAGCCTGAATCATAATGAGATCTTGGGACCTTTTTCATGGATCCTGGGGCTTGTATATCAAACAGAAGGCCAGTATGAACCCAGCTGCTCATTTACTCTGCAGACTTTTGAGAGTCACTCAATTCTATAGGTTCTGATGGTGTGCAGTTTGCTGTGCACGCATTATTGAGGTTTCTCAGCGGTGTCACAGTGGAAGTCCTCTTGAATCCTGGCTTTTAGAGCTGCAAAATCTTCGTGCTAAGCATGCTGGAAAGAGTTATTCTGGGGCTCTTACTACAGCTGGCAATGAAATAAATGCAATTCATGCTTTGGCCCGCTTTGATGAGGGTGATTTTCAGGCAGCATGGGCATTCCTTGATTTGACACCTAAAAGTAGCAGTGAACTCACTCTTGATCCCAGATTGGCCTTGCAAAGGAGCGAACAGATGCTTTTGCAGGCAATGCTGCTTCATAATGAGGGTAAGGTGGATAAGATCTCACATGAAATACAGAAGGCCAGGTCAATGCTTGAAACATTATCTGTTCTGCCACTTGATGGAAGTAGCAGGCAGCTGCACACATGCTGCTCAGTTGCATTACATCTTTGCCTTTGAAGAAAGGTTATAAGGATCAAGACAGCCTAGACAACCGAAAGCAGCCAGTCAATTTTAAGTTCATATGTCCAATCGGTTGATCTCAATTAATAGAATTCATCAGGATTGCAACCCATGGTTAAAGATCCTCCGGGTATATCGGACCATTCTCCCAACTTCTCCAGTTGCTCTACAGCTCTGTATGAATTTATTGAGCTTAGCTCGTAAACAAGGAAACTTGTTGTTGGCAAACCGTCTACATAAGTATCTTAGAGATCATGTGTTTGGGTGTTCTGAGGGGAGGTACCGTGATTGCTTAATCTTGAATATGCAATATGAGGGAATCCTGCTGAAGCATGCTGAAAACAGTTTTGAAGATGCCATAACAGATCTTTGGTCATTTGTACGCCCTTGCATGGTTTCTTTCAAAAGTACAGTTTCTGATGTTGATAATTGTGTTCTAAAAGCCAAGGCTTGCTTGAAACTCTCAAATTGGTTGAGACAGGATGTTTCAGATTTTAGTTTAGAAAACATTGCTCTCAGGTTACAAGCGGATTTCAAACGTTATTAATGCTTCTTCTATTGGCGAAGTATGCACCACACAGTGAGAATTACAAAATCTAAACCAAGTTTGAGCCTTGTCATTGAGGAAATGGTTGGGACATTTACAAAATTGTCTTCTCATCTCTGCCCCACTATGGGAAAATCATGGCTTTCTTATGCCTCTTGGTGTTATAATCAAGCCAGAGATTCCCTCTATAAATCAAATGGAACTGTCCTTCAGTCCCTTTCTTTTTCTCATGTTCTTTTTCCAGAAATTCTACCTGAAAGATTTAGATTAACTGAAGAAAGTCTAGAGTGATCTTTGATTTCTGAGCTGCTTCAGAAAAGAATGATGCAGACAGTTCAATTGATGATGGGGAAATTGGAAGCTGGCTTGATTCTGCAGAACATTTGAGGCATGAGAACCCTGTGAAGGCTTTGGTGCAGCAAGTAGTGAATATATTAGAAACTGCAGCAGGAGCACCCGGAGTGGAAAATTCTGGTGCTGAATGCTTTTCTGCCAAACTAACTTCTCAGTTGCGGATGTCCTTTCTACGCGCAAACGCTGGCTTGGAAGAAAGTGATTTGTCATCTACAGTTGATGATCTAGTTCATGTTTGGTGGTCTTTGAGGAAGAGAAGAGTCTCTCTTTTTGGGCATGCAGCTCATGGATTTATACAATACCTTTCATATTCTTTGAACCTTTTGTGATGGCCAGTTATCTGGTTCTGATTGTGAATCTTTGAAACAGAAGACGGGAGGCTACACCTTGAGGGCAACCTTGTATGTCCTGCACATTCTTCTGAATTATGGATTGGAGTTAAAAGATACTCTCGAACCAGCTCTTTCAACAGTTCCTTTGTTGCCATGGCAGGTGAGATACTCTCTTTTTTAAACACCCTACCCACAGAAACAATGAAATTCATTCTAACACCTTCTCTTGTAGGAGATAACGCCCCAATTGTTTGCTCGATTAAGTTCTCATCCTGAACAAGTTGTTAGGAAGCAGTTGGAGGGCTTACTGATGATGCTCGCAAAGCTATCTCCTTGGTCTATAGTGTACCCAACTCTAGTTGATGTGAATGCTTATGAAGAAGAGCCTTCGGAGGAGCTTCAGCGTCTAGTGGGTTGTTTGGTAATGGGAATGCTTTTTATTGTTTGTTTGACTTTTTTTGTGCTTTAAAACTTTTCAAACATTTCTAATAAAAAAAAGTTTTTGCTCCTGTTGAGTGAGATATAACATTGTTTTCTGGGCTTTATCCTTGTTTATATTTTGCTACACTTTCTGCTCCAACCCTTTAAATCCAGCCTCAAACTTAATCTGTTTGACACTGGTGGTCTGCATTCCATATGATGTAGGACATTCTGATTAGAATCCCACTGCTTGTCATTAGGATGGAGATTAGGAAGGCTTGTTCCAAATTGTTTTATTTATACTTTGATTTCTGTCTACTTTGTTTGGTTTAATTCCAGTATCTTATTTTTGTTTCTATAGTTGTTATGGAGCTCATTGTAATTCATAGTTGATGTGAGGTAGGACTGAGATCAGGGCTCAGTGATGGTTCCATGCTTCATTGCGTCATATGGTGGTCTTGTTCTCTGTGCTATTCTAAAGTTTCTTTTTTCTTTTTCCTAAGACAACAATTTTTTTAGGGTATTGTAAGGGTGTTTTTTTCCAGGATGATAATTCATTACATCCTTTCTCCTTGATGTTTTGTGGTTCTTGTATTACACCAAAGAAGATGAGACTGACCAGATGTATAGGGGATAACTATTTATTGTTGCATGATACTAATGGGTCATAAGTTTCATGTATGGGTGGCTTCTCATACTTTATGCTTGACTTATGGTGCTAATGCATTGTAATGATAAAGAAAGCCAGTATTGGTTGCATGTTGTATCAGGCCTGGTTCCAAATCCAGTGTAAATAACTTTGTGAAATATTGTTTTTTGGGCATGGTTTGTGGAACCACATACTTATATAAATTTTCTTTTGCTTTGGAGATTCCTACTTTCTTTTTGTATGGCTTTTAGAGGATTTCTCATCCTTCCTTGTACTTATTTTTACTTACCTATACTGTTGTTTCTCATCTCTCTATATATATATATATATGTAGATAAGAAACAACATGTTTGAACAGGGATAATTATCCAGTTCATATAGCATGAGGGTCCTAGAACAGTTGTTGTGCTTTTCCTGGTGATGTTGGAGCAGGTTTATTTTGTTTTGTTGTGATAGTCTGAATGCCATTCAGTTCACCTAGAATTTGGCAGTCCATACTAGGAGTTGGTGAATTTGCACCTCAAGTGCATGACAACGAGAAACATTTTCGAGACTTGTTCTCTTTTTTGAGGAATTGGGCAATGTGGAGTTGCCACAATGAGCTGGGGTCAAGCATCTTGTATAATAAAATAGATTTTATACCTGCCAGAGTGCAAACATGTCCATGCTTGCTTTGTTATGGCACATGGCCATTTTCAGGGTGTCCATAAATGCAATCTAAGGTTGGGATTATCACACTTTTGGCTTTCAAGATCATTTTGAAAGTTGCCTTGATGAAGTTCTTTCATGGAATGAATCACACCGTTTCAACCTTTATTTTGTTTCCTGAGTTTTTTCTTTTAAGGTTTTTGCTTTGTTTACTTTGCTATACAGGGTTCATGCCCCTTGTTTTGGCATTTAAGGGTGCTTATTGTTAGCCTGGTAAACAATTTTTTTTCTTGTATTTAAATAATTTTCCAATAAGTTTGTTAGCCAGTAGACATTAAAAAAAAAAGAATCAGAAAGCCTGGTAGACATTATGAGCACAAATTCTAATATCTTTAAGGATGTTTTCATCAACAAAAGACTTTTCAATGAACAAGGGCTTTCCGAGGTTAGGTTTAAGGAGGTTTTCATTAAATCCTCTTTGGTGTTCTGTGGTTAGGTTGGCTTGTTGATTCTCTTGTTGTATTGGGTTTGGCACTTTTTGATAGGGTGCTTACTGTATATTGACTGTTTGCATAGGGTGTCCCCCTTTTCTGGTCCTTTTGAATACATACTCTTTTGTCTTATCATCATAAAAAAAAAAAAAAAAAAAAGGAAAAAAAATTCTATTATCTTGAACTTCAAGGGAAGTCACTATCTTATCATGGTATTAAAGCTGGAGGTTTCGAGTTAAAGTCGCTCTTACTGCTACTGCTCCCATTTATTTGTACCTTGCTGCTGATTTGTCTTTTCATGTGCAGATGTGGGGCCACACCTGAGAATGGGTGTTGACCTGGTGTACACTGTCCTAAGACCTTAAGCTTTTAGGTAAATTTGGTAGCTTAGAGCCTAATATTTCTTATTAAAGAAGGTACAGATTGTTTGTCTGAGTTCTCAGCCCTAGGGTTTAAGTCTTCTACCAAAGGAATGTGAGTTATTCCTATTAAGTGGGTTTGGCCTGGATTCAATCCTTAACATGAAAGGAGGTGTAGTTAGAGAAGAAGAAAGATTGAGTAAAGATGTTGAAGAGCTTGGGAAAAGGAGCAGTAGTTCCCTTGCCGAAATCATTTCTTTCATCTGTTTGGAATAGTCTCAGAATCCCCTATGTAGACCATTATGTTCAAACAGAATCATTTTTCTCTTTCTTGTGCCCACTTTTATTTTTTGCTCTTTGTATTGTTTTTAGGATCTGGATCGATTTTTCATTCAATGGAAGCTTTGTTGGATATTCTCCAAATAAAAGTTAGAGTATGGTTCTTATGGGTGGTTTAACAAAACATGTCCCAATTACAAAAAAATACCTTGTTATTAGGTTGCGTCTTAATTCATGGTTTAGATTTTGATCTACTTTGCCTATGCTTCTTATTATTACCTTTCATGAGGTACAACCAAAAAAGTTTCTTCAGAGTATATGAAGTTAATGGAAGATTTTTGTTATGTGCAGAGTAAGCTCTACCCACGACTAATTCAGGATGTTCAGCTCATGATCAATGAACTAGAAAATGTAACTGTTCTTTGGGAGGAGCTATGGCTCAGCACACTTCAAGATCTTCACTCAGGTAGCCTTTGCTCCCTTAAATGAGGCTTCTGTTGTTCTGCTCATTTTCATTCAAAGATGTTTCTCATGACATTCACTTATATTTAAAAATTATACAAATTTCAATTTCTCTTATATGGTCCTGTAACAAATAAATCAGCATAGTTGTCAGCATCTATATGTAACAACCTCAAATTTGCAAACATTTAAAAAGAGGGGGTAGGAAGAAGAAAAAAAAAGAAAGAGGGGGAGTCGGCTGCATCTGTACTTGAATCAAATTTTTCACCAGAAGATATGTTGGTGTGCTCAACACCATGATTGATAAGTCAAGAGTTTATTTGTTACAAAGTGTATCCTTAAATAACAATGAGATACTAGATCACTTTTAAATGGGTACTAGCGTACAAGATTACGGCTTGACACTTCCTTTTCTCCTTTGCCAATTTATCTTTCTCTAGACACTGTATATGAGCTTTGGCTGATTTTCTTCCAGATGTGATGAGGCGCATAAATTTGCTGAAAGAGGAAGCTGCACGAATTGCAGAAAATGTCACTCTTAGCCAGGGTGAGAAGAACAAGATAAATGCTGCAAAATACTCTGCCATGATGGCTCCAGTTGTTGTGGCCTTGGAACGACGTCTTGCTTCAACTTCTCGGAAACCTGAAACCCCTCATGAGATATGGTTCAATGAGAGTACATGGAACAACTCAAATCAGCCATCTTGACCTTTAAAACTCCTCCTGCATCTAGTGCTGCACTCGGAGATGTGTGGCGACCATTTGATAATATAGCTGCATCCTTGTCATCTTACCAAAGGAAGTCATCCATTTCTTTGGGAGAGATTTACTTCCACGGCTGGCTCTGCTATGTCTTCTGACGTTTCCAATGCCTGGTCTGGAGAAGCAAATCATGGTATCTGAATCTGATCGAGGCCTCACTGCTACACTCAGGGAATTGTCACAATTGCTTCTTTCTCTGAGCAGGTGGCTATCTTATCCACCAAAACAAAGCCTAAAAGGTGTTATACTGGGCTCAGATGGTCAGAAAGTACGTATCTTGAAAGGGCGAGAAGATCTGCGTCTTGATGCTAGAATCATGCAGCTACTGCAAGCATTTAATGGTTTTCTGCGTTCATCTCCTGAAACTCGCAGTCATTCTCTTGTCATTCGCTATTATTCTGTGACACCACTTAGTGGTCGGGCTGGTCTTATCCAGTGGGTGGACAATGTAATAAGTATTTATAGCATCTTTAAGTCTTGGCAGAATCGTGCTCAGTTGGCACATCTCTCTTCTTTAGGTGCTGGTAATACAAAAAATTCAGTTCCTCCACCTGTTCCCCGGCCAAGTGACATGTTCTATGGTAAAATTATACCAGCACTGAAAGAGAAAGGTATAAGAAGAGTAATTTCACGAAGAGACTGGCCACATGAAGTGAAGAGAAAGGTTCTTCTGGATCTCATGAAAGTCTCCTAGACAGCTACTTCATCAAGAACTTTGGTGTGCTAGTGAAGGATTCAGCTTTCAGCTTAAAATTGAAGGAAGTAATTTTATCAGGAACTTGAAAATCTTCAGCTTTGTTCCCATTCAAATTGCATTCTGTGCTGTAGTTTTTCTTGCTCCTGTGCTGTAGAAAGCCAATATTTATGGTTTTATGCTATTGAAACTATGAAGTTTTAAATGTTTGATGCTAAATGTGCTTGAATATACTGTAAAAATTTTTTACAACATGTTGGAAAGACATAGTTCCTCTCGAAGTTGAATTGTTGCTAAATGATGATGGGGGCGATTAACAAAGTCTGTCATTTACCTTTTAACATGCAATATCAGATGCATACCCAGTTAGAAATAAGCCTCATTTTTTATGGTTGTAGAATGTCATGGAAATCCATATGCAACCGCTTTTAAGCGAGTAGAACAATGCTTTTGGCCAAAATGGTTAGATGGATACATTGGTGTATTTCCATGACAAAGTGTTTAGTTCTATTGATTGTCGATCCATTCTTTAACAACATGGTATAATTGACTGCTGATACTGATCTTATGGCCGTGTTAGTTGAAGGGGTGGAAAATGTTTGGTTCTTTTATACTGGTGCTATGTTCTCTCCGCGCCCGAATTTACTGCCGGAAGTGTAGCAGCCATGGTATGGTTGGCCACATTCTGGGCCCTGGGTGATAGACATTTGGATAACATTACTTATGGATTTCTTTCTTGGGGATATCGTGCATGTGGTTACAACGTGGCCGATAAAAGGACAAGGTTAAAGATCCCGATTGTTCCTTCCGTCTTACCCAGATGATTGAAGCAGCTTTAGGGCTGACAGATTGAGGCACCTTCAGAGCAAACTGTGACAGTTGTTAGTCTAAAGGAAGAATAAAGATATACTCTTAATGTTATTAGAGGTATTTGTTTGGGATCCACTTGTAGAATGGACAAGGGGAGATTTTCATGATGATGCAGCAATTGGTGGTGAAGAAAGAAAGGGAATGGAGCTGGCGGTTAGTTTAAGTTTATTTGCATCTCGAGTGCAAGAAATCCGGGTTCCTTTACAGGTACTTATTCATCTTAAATTCTAATATATGTCTTCATTTGGCGGGGAATGGTGGGATCTATCTGGTTATTGTCTTTTGGCATAATAACCAGAAAATACTCCTTTTTAGTTACTTTAACCCTTAACCTTTTGTTGTCTTTATCATGTCATTATATTCCTTATCAATATGGACTGTATTCAATATTACTCGTACTAACACTAGCAGTTTTCAATGGTGAGTCTCCATTGATTTTATTTTTGATTTTTAATTTTTAATTTTGTTGAGACTCCTGGAAGCGTTTAATGAGATTCTGAGGTTTTTCTCTTTTTCTTTATCTATTTTTTTAAAGGTTTTAATCTCTCTTTATCTCTTTTATCCTAGAAGGTACTTATATCTTTTCCTTGCTATCATATTTTTATTCCTCATTCCTGTTCTTAAGCCCTGGAGCATTGATGCTTTAGTTTCTTAGGGTTGCCCTGCATCACCTAGTCTACTTGAGTTGCACTTCTTTTCCCACCCCTTTATAAGCTATTATGTTCTTGTTTGGGTTACTGATTTGATCCAACAACTCAAAACTATTAGCTAATAGACTAGCAATGTATATTAAGCCTACTTGGCTAAAGCCCTAATACCCCATCCAGAGGCTATATTCTCTGAACCTGCACTTGATCTAATTAAAAATGGAAAATAACATTATTGATGTCCAAGCTCATGATTTCTTGTGAACCAAGGTTGTAATACCTTGTTAAACCATTTGAAGCAAAACCATAAGTTGATAGGGTAATGGACCAACAACGTACCTATCAAGTTAATTTAGGTTAAAGCTCTAATAATTTTTGCCTATTGCAAAAACAAAAAAGATAAATAAAGGAAAAACAAAAGCACATAACAATTTTCAGTTTGACTGTATTTGAATGTATGATTTATGGTGGAAAGGATTTATCTCCTGTCCACCGACCCTAGTTCACATCCCTTCTTTTTGATTAATTAATTGTTTTGAAAAATGATTCTTTTAAAATCCTACAATGAATTGAGCTGTGGATTTGGATGCTCACATGACATTTTATATCCTCTTGATTATGAGGTTAATATAGACACAACCATAGCACATTACCATTTAAGTGCAGCTGTCCTGAGGCTATCAGCATCCCTCCCTCCCATAGTATTCTAACCCCTACAACTATTGTCTCATCAAGAACAGTGTGTTTGTACCTCACTGCCATCACCAGGGTTAGCTCAGTCATTATTACCTTTATACCTGGGGAGAGAATTGTTTGATTCTGGTCCATCTCATTGTGTAGAATTAGATCCTATTGTAAACTTATGTTTTGGCTCCAGCTCTGTCTTTGGAAACATGAGAGAACTAGTTCTGAAATGAAAATGTCTGATATTTATTGGCTATTTGGATGTTATTTTTATTTTTGTCCAAGACTGTGAATGATCACATTAAATTCTTAATACCTAACATGATAGTGGATTAAGTGAAAGAAATTACCATGTTGTTGGTGTCAGGAAAATATGGATGGCACTCACCATTTGTTGGGTTCCATCAGTAACATCTTGGTTTCACGTTAGAAAGAATTAATGGAAAATTAATCTCCCCCATACAGATAGGAAATTTTGATACTACCTATTTTTAATCCAACTAACCCAGTATTTGATTCTGTTGCTCTCCTTTTGTCATTTCTTTTTCGATGAAGAGTTTACATTTGGGAATTTCTAATGATGTTGAAAAGAAATGGCTGCATTACCAGTTGTATTGATGGACATCTGCTTTAATGGTCCTTGCTTTAATTAACCAGAGTCATATGGAAAGGCCTTCATGTTATACCCATAACGAGTTAATTACCGGTGGATAACTTAGATAATCAAGTAAATGGGTTTCAGTTGACTGCAGAATAACCGTTGTCACCAATTGGTCATAAGTTCCTGCTTTTCCAAACAGTTGATTTTTAATTCAATGGAATTTCAATTCTATGGATTTAAGATCTAGTGAATTTTCAACTCTAAGTTCATGTTAAACCCTTGTTTCAAAGAGCATCTTAGCATTCTTGAATACATGACAAGGAAGCCATATGGGTATGTGTATGAGGCTTGATTGTTTCATTTTGTTCAGGAACATCATGATCTTTTGTTAGCTACTCTACCAGCTGTTGAATCTGCTCTTGAGGTAGGGAAAAAACCGTTTCTTTTTCTTTTTCACTACTTCTGCCTTTTGAGTTTGTTTTGAATTAGAACTCATTTTAACATCATAATTTATGTAACAGAGGTTCTCAGACATTCTGAACAAGTACGAGCTTGTTTCTGCTCTTTTTATCATACTTGTGACAAGAGAGATCAAACCTTAGTTTGCAGCAGAGACATCTACCAAAGTCAATTGTTGCTGAAGCAACTTGTAATTCGAAAACTACGTGCATCATTTGAAATACAGGCATGGGATTTATCTCCAAGCAAAGGCTGAGTGGCTGAAGGCTCAGAAGCAACAACTTGGATGGAGCAACATGGAAGGATTCCTTGATGCCCTCACGAAACCAGTTTGATGCCGGAAGTCAAAGCATTATGGAACCTAAGTAGTGTGCAAGATGCTTTATCTCTTACATCTGCTGTATTAGTGGCAGGGTTCCGTGACCATTGTTCTAGGCCCACTAGCTGCAAATGCCCATGATATAGATAGGAGGTTTCTCAGCTCATATGAATTGGATCATGGACTCTCTTGTGCTGTGACAGCCCTCAAGCATATTCTTTGGCTTTGCAAGAATCTACCATTAAATTATCACAGCCCAGCCCACTACATGGCTGGGCACAGGTTCTGCAACTGTCTTCAGGTACCCTTTCTTCTGATATCCTCTCCATTACTATAAGACAGGCTGCTGAACTTGTTGCGAAGGTAAATGGGGATGATCTTGATTCTATTAAATGCAATCATGATGACCTTTGTCTTGAGGTGGAGAAGTATGCTGTAGAGATTGAGAAAGTTGAAGAAGAGTGTGATGAACTGGTAAAGTCCATTGGTTTGGAGACTGAATCAAAAGCTAAGGATCGTCTTCTATCTGCCTTCATGAAATACATACCTGTCAGCTGGTCTTGCAAGGAAAGAAGATACTATAAACATGTGAATTAGGACAATTTAAACATGATGGTACAAAAGAGGCCAAATTAACAGGAGCACTTGAAGAGAAGAAGGACAAGGTGTTATCTATTTCGAGTATAGCTTTAAGCTCTCTGTACGATGAAGTTCAGCATAGAGTTCTAGGCATTTCTAGCGATTTGGCTGAAAGAAGCTGTGCAGATAACAGGTTGCAGTCTGATTTTGGAACTATTTTATGCAAATTTGAAGAGCAAGTAGAGAAGTGCATACTTATAACAGGATTTGCTAATGAATTGCAGCAAGTCATCAATGGAGATTTCCCTACTGTTCGTACAGATATGGAAGATCCAAGATATCATGCCGAAAAGAACTGGGCTTCCATTTTTCAAACAAGTTTACTTTCCTGTAAGAGCTTGGTTGGGAAAATGACAGAAAATATTTTACCAGATCTGATTAAATCCATTGTTTCATTTAACTCAGAAGTAATGGATGCATTTGGATCCCTCTCACAAATCCAGGGTTCTATTGATATGGCACTGGAACGAAGCATTGAGGTTGAGATTGAGAGGGCTTCTTTGGTGGAACTGGAGCAGAATTACTTTCTGAAGGTTGGTGTCATTACAGAGCAACAATTGTTTCTTGAAGAGGCTGCTTTGAAGGGTAGGGAACATCTTTCTTGGGAAGAAGCAGACGAGCTTGCTTCCCAGGAAGAAGCTTGTAGGGTACAGCTGGACCAACTCCATCAAACATGGAATCAGAAGGACAAGAGGACTTCTTCTTTGATTAAGAAGGAAGCTGTTATTAAAAATGCCTTGGTTTCTTCAAAACGTCTTTTTCAATCACTAATTATTGATGATGAGGAGAGGGAGCCCCAAAGTAGAGGTGGCAAAGGTCTATTGGCAAAACTAGTTAAGCCCTTCTCTGAGTTAGAATCAATTGATAATGCATTATCTTCACTTGGTGGTTCTGTTGCTTTCTACTCAAAGGCACTTCCTAATCATGCAGATTTGATGAGTTCTGCAAATCCAATGTCTGAATTTATCTGGAAGTTTGACAGCTTGCTGAACAGCCACGCTTTCTTTGTATGGGAAATTGGTGTTATGGATTCTTTTCTTGATTCATGCATACACGATGTAGCTTTATCAGTAGATCAAAGTTTAGGATTCGACCAGCTCTTTAATGTTGTCAAAGAAAAACTTGAAATCCAACTAAAGATATAGTGCAGTACCTTAAAGGGCGTGTAGCTCATATTCTGTTGGCTTGGTTAGATAAAGAAAAGGAGCATTTGAGGCAATTGACAGAGGCAACAAAGGAACTTGCTCTTGATCAAGGGAAAAAAGATCTTGGGGCTGTGAAAAAAGTGCAACTCATGCTTGAGGAATACTGCAATGCGCATGAAACTGCCAGAGCAGCAAGATCAGCAGCTTCTCGTATGAAAAGTCAGGTGAATGAGCTTCAGGAGGCTGTTCTCAAGACTAGCCTTGAGATTGTTCAGATGGAGTGGATGCATGATGTTTCGTTGACCCCAGCATATAATAACAGGGTCATATGAAGTTTGTACCGTAACGATAACTTGTATCCCATTATCCTGAACCTAAGCAGACCCAAATTAATGGAAAGTATGCAATCTGCTGTGTCAAAACTAGCTAGGTCAGTGGAATTCCTGCAATCCTCTGAAAGAAATTCCATAACAGCAGAAGGACAGCTTGAGAGAGCCATGGGATGGGCCTGCGGCGGACCAAATTCCAGTGCAACTGGAAACACTTCAACTAAGAGTTCCGGAATTCCTCCTGAATTCAATGATCACCTTACAAGGCGAAGACAATTATTATGGGAAGTTCGAAAGGCATCAGATATAATCAAAATTTGCCATCAGTACTGGAGTTTGAAGCATCAAGAGATGGCATCTACCGGATTCCAGGTGGTGATGGCAGGACATGGCAGCAAGCTTACTTCAATGCACTAACAAGATTAGATGTTGCTTATCATTCTTTTATGCGTGAGTAATGTTAATCAGTGTCTAATGACTTAGGCATGGCTGAACTTTTTGTTATTGATTATTATATCTTAAAGGGTGCTGGATGTATGGTTTATGTTTATTGTATTAGGTGCCGAGCAAGAATGGAAACTCGCACAAAGCAGTCTGGAAGCTGCTTCGAATAGCCTGTACACGGCAACTAATGAACTCTGCATTGCTTCTGTTCAAGCAAAATCAGCATCAGGTTCTGTCACCTTGCTTTATTTATATTCATGACTGCATCCTTATATGTGCATTTATATGTGATTTGTAGATGCAGACATGCAAACATGAATATTAGATATCATTCTTGATATATCTTAGTATGCCTATTGCTGCAAGATGAGATGTTGATTTGTCTTCTGCAGGTGATTTACAAAGCACTGTTCTTGCAATGAGGGATTGTGCCTGAAGCCAGTGTTACTCTCTGCTTTTAAATAGGTATTACGAGGTCATACTGCTTTGACTTCTGAATGTGGTTCCATGCTGGAAGAGGTATGGAAAAGGAGTGAATTTTGTTGTATACTGAATGAGTTACAAATAGATTATTTTGTAAATTGCAAGTGTAAAATTTTAAATACTCTACCATCTAATAATAATTATAGTCTGTAACCTACTGAGCCAAGGATACTCACCCTGACGGCAGAGTTTCCATCGTTGCTTCACCAGCAGGGGGCTATAGGAGCTTTTATTTGGTTAGGCTTTTATTACACACACACACACACAAGTATTACAAGCCTTTGGTGTAAAATATATCCTTAAATATGTATGTGCACATAAATATTCAACGACAACTTTCAAGGCATAAAAATGAAAAGACTGTTGATTTTTTCCCTTTTGGAAGCCTTGGTCTCTTTCATTCTTCAATTTTTTCCCTTCTCTCTCTATCTGAGCTTCAACTGGGTACCATAGGGAATGTAGTTTGAGGAAATCTGAACACCTCTTTGTCTTTTTATTTGTGGTTAATGTCCCTATACTTCTTCTCTGTAGGTTCTGGTAATTACTGAAGGTCTCCATGATGTTCATAGTTTGGGAAAGGGAACCTTACTGATACACCATTCTCTAATGGAAGATCTTTCAAAGGTTCCCTTTCCTTTCACTCATATTGTCGAATTTGTTTGTTTGCATTATTTTTAAAGTTAGCTAATTGTATATATATTTTTAGTGACTCACCTGTACTTTTCATCAAATTGAATTTTCTTTAGAAACTAGGTGATTTAGGTCTACTTTTGGGTCATCAATCCATATTTTGCTTGTTTCAATTTCAGGCAAGTATGGTCCTTCTTCCGCTTGAATCGGTTTTGTCTAAGGATGTGGCAGCTATGACTGATGCTATGGCTCGAGAAAGAGAGACCAAGCCGGAAATATCCCCCATTCATGGTCAAGCCATTTACCAGTCCTATTGCTTAAGGATTAGAGAGTCTTGTCAGACCTTTAAGCCCTCGGTACCATCACTTACAGTCTCTGTGAAGGGACTCTATTCCATGTTAACTAGGCTGGCACGAACTGCAAGTCTACATGCTGGGAATCTTCATAAAGTAATTTTGAGCTGCAAGGCTGTCATGCAGATTATATAGTTGCAGTCTTTATTTTTGAGAATGTGAGATTATTGATTTATATTTTCTTTTTTCTTAATAGGCACTTGAAGGACTAGGAGAAAGCCAAGAAGCAAGGTCCTCCCAAGAAATTAAATTGTCTAGGACAACCCTAGCAAGTGATGCCTCTCAATCCAGTAACAAGGAGAGAGAGATCTTCTCCAGATCTGATGGGGGAAATCCTGAGGATTTGCTTGGTGTAGCTGGATTGTCCTTGCAAGATAAAGGCTGGATATCCCCACCAGATAGTGTCTACAGTAGCAGCTCAGAATCTGTCATTATCTCATATGAAGCTAGTCTTCCAGATGATTTGCACTGCTCCAGCAGAAATGATGTCTGCTTTCCCATATGGGTCTAATAGCAGAGGTTCAGATTGTTTCAACTCTGTTTCATTTTCTGGGAATGATTTCCAAGAAATCTTATCGAATTGTGAGCATCCGGAGTCTAAGTATGCAGAGAACAATAACAGTTACGCATGTTCTGTCAAACCTCCAACTACTGAGCCAGATGGACATCTGAAAGCTGCCGAATCACCAAAGAACGAATCTGTAACTGTCATTGACACTTCTGAGTCTTTGAATGAGGAAGGCTTTCAGGGTAAAGATGAAGCATCCTCATCAAACCAAGTTAAGATTGAAGATGAAAATCGAGATGCCCGACTTCCTAATGCAGATGCTGCTTGAATAGCCAGAGTAGGAATATCATCCCGTTACTATTTTGGTAAACACATCTTCATTTGCTCTTTAGTTGATTTCTTAAGCAAGTTTCGTAGTTTGAAAATTTCAGCAACTCATTCCTGTCTTTGGTGGTCAAATTAGGGAATGTGAAACAAAAGGACTAAACTTTTTAACCTCTAATAAACAAGACCTCATGGCTGGAAATGGAAATAAGTGCAGAAAGTTGGAAATATGGTACCACCCGAATTATGAGCGCATCTATAATTATTTATAGTTTGGTCGAATCAACCACTAGTTAATCTGGAAGTGAACTAATTAGTGAAACTCATACACACAGGTTAATACATTTTTGTTTTAGAAAGTGAAACTCATACACAGGTTAATACATTTTACAAAGACTCAGGATTGTTCCTCTCGTCCCTCAGTTTTGAAGTGTTAGTTTCTTTTTCCCTTTTCTCTATTATTTTTGGTGGGTGGGTGTGCGTGTGAATCCCGCCCTGTTGTTTCAGTCTTGAAGGCATATACTTGAGTCAAAGCATGGGGTTTGATCCATTCTTGCTGATACTCTGAAGTATATGTGGATCAGTGACTTCAAAATAGGATCCTAGTGCTAACATTTGTTTATCAATATGCATATATTGTAAAAGTTTTGGAATGCACATGGAAAACTTTTTTTCGTGGTAGGTAAATTCTTGTCCCCATTGGGACTTGAACCAGAAACCTCCCATAAGCCCTCCCCATCCCTTTACCACTTAAGGTAGTCCTCAAGGGCTTGGTATGCATGGAAAGTTGGAAAATTGTGGGTTTCAAAATATACTAATCTAAAATTACATATACCTATGCTGATAAAATGACTAGAAAACTTTAGGTTGCACATGTATGCATGTTTTCTAATGGCACATCTATTCATAGAAATTCCATAGAAACTTCATTTTTTTTCCTATTCATAGGCAAATTAGCATATATTAAAAGCATGAAAAAGGGTGTTCCCCTAGTGCATAGGAATCATACAAAGGAATTGAAAAACTAACAAGTCACGCAAAGAAAATTAGCACTGACATTCTCACTATTTAAAGCACAACAACTCAATGGACTGCAGCATGGACGGAAAACTAGCTTGAAAATCATCTGTGTGTCCTCCAAGTTTGTCTAAGATATGCTGAACTAGTTATTTCTCTAGATTCTTACACAAAACTCCAACCTAGTGCTTAACTATTTATCATTGGAGGGAGGGACCTAAGAGTACAAGGGAGCAAAAAGTGTCATAACTCCTTATTTGTTTGATGAGGATGAATCTCTAAGATATATATCAAAAGGAGGAATTTGTATTAGTTGCTACTAAATTTGAATTATTAATTGGAATTAAATTAGGATTTGATGTTGGAATCAAATTAGAATTAATAATGTTAAACAACCAATTCTCCTAAAAGCCCAAGCTTGTAGAATTTGGATTTACTATGAATATCATGCCTCCTTGAACACCCTCCCTCACGTGTAGCCCCATACCTGCATATGAAGAGTCAAATAAATCAAATAGAGTTCTCCATGGACTTTCAAATCAACAAATGGGAAATAAATTGCAAAGAGGTGGCTTGAGCCTAGGACCTCCTGCCAAACCAGGCTCTGATACCATGTCAAATGACCAATTCTCCTAAAAGCTCAAGCTTATAGGATTTGGATTAAATATATCATGCCTTTAACAAATAGTTAGAATCAAATTAGAATTAGAGTCATAATAGGTCATTAGAATCCTAGTACACTTGGGGGTTTCTTAGAGAAGCCTATGAATAAAGCTAATTGATGTAAATCAAAGGATGGATTGATTTCAATAATATTTCTTTTCTTTACAAATATTGCCATCCTTACTGGTGAGACTCCATTGATTTCATTTCTGGTGAGACTTCTAGAAGGCCTTAGCAAAGATTATCCTCTTTGTATCTCTCTCCGTAATTTGTTTTATTTTTCTCCACTATAAAAGCTTTATTAGTGCCTCTCCTTAAACCTCAAGGAAATAAACCCCAGCACACCTACTTTGAATGCAGGCTACCATTCTAAGATTGTCCTACATCACCATCCTATAATGGATGAGGAGGTTGGCAACTGATTCTTCAGACTTTTTACACATATAACATTAACTCACTAAACCCACTATTTTATGAGTTAATCAGAGGTTAGGGTTCTTCCCCCATCCATCTTTCCATGCAAAAGCCCCACTTTTTTTAGGAGCCTAAGAGCTGCAGCAACACACTTCCTTTGAGGGTAGATACCTCCTCCATCAACTCAAGACGAAAGGAACTTCATTAGAACTTTCCATCTTGTCGCCTCTGACCAGGCTATCCTTCTACTGCCACTTCTAACATGGCTTTTTAAACAACTCTGCAGTGTTGTCCACTTCCCAAATCCTTAAAAATATCCTAATGAAATATGGATTCAGTAACTGTACCTCCTCTCGACTTAAGCCTTCTTACAAGTTACAAAGGGAAGAAAGGGAAAGCATCTTTCTAGTACTTGGTTCTTCTCCAATCACATGATAAATCTTTTTCTGGCCTTAAAGATCTCCCTACAGTCTTCATATATCGCCTTCCACTAGCCAACAAACCATTTCCTTCCACTTGAGAGCACTAACCTTCTGGTTCTTCCCCAAACTTTTCAATTATGACCTTTCTCCATAGGACTTCCTGATCAACTGACCTCTAACCTAGTTTCCACGGGTAGGCGTTATGGTGATGGATTACAACCTCTTACTTATCTTTGTGATTGATGACCAGTACAACGGTCAATGGTTTTGCATAACAACTCCTCCCCTCACAAGATATCTTGTTGAATTTTCCAAATCTAATATTACTGCCTTGGATAACAAAGAAGTCCATGAAGTAAGCAGGGAGCTACTGGTGTACTTTTTAGCAGATTCAGCCTCCAACCTTCTGGCATTGTCGTTTCTGAAGAACTATTCTTTTTTTTAAAACCTCTCCTCAACTACATCTCAAATGGCTGAAGACTTGAAAGAAGTTCCTAAGGGCAAAACTAAATGAGGTGTTATAAGCATCCTCACCCGACCAGCTCTAAACAAGCTCCTCCATTTTAGGGACATCCTAGCAGGATTAGTAAAAAGCCTCAAACCATGGTAAAACCCTACTTGTACAAGTCAACTGATATGGACAAGGATCACCGGACTCTATTAGTGCTGCCAATAAAAGGTAGGAAACTTCCACCATCACTTCTCACCTCTCACATTAAAGTCTGAAATGAAGCTTCTCTCCTGCCATACTTAGGATAAAGGCCTCCATCACAAAACAAATAAAAGAAATTGATGAGGATCACCTTGTCTCAAACTCCTTGTACTCTGAAAAAGAGCCAGAACCATTCACCTAAATTGGAAATCTCGCTGTTGAGATGCAGACCTGGATTCAATCAATAAACTTCTGCCCAAATCCTAGTTAATGCAGCACCACTGGATGAAATCTCCAATTTACGTGATCATAAGCATTTTCGACGTCTAACTTACTAAAGACCAACCCTCTACAATTTCCTTGGTCTCGAATCATTGCCCTCATTGGCAATACAAGCCATGTCTAAGATTTGTGACCATCCCACAAAAGCATTTTGGGGTTCCACATCACTTTCTTCTTCTTTGCCAAGATCTTTTCTTTCGTCCACATTGGGACTTGAACCTTGGACCTCCCATAGCCCCATCCCATCCATTTACCACTTGAGTCATGCCTTTGCCAAGACTATGATTAAATTTATAGACTCCCCACTAGGTTATTGGGCCTGAAGTCCTTTAAATCTTCCCTATTTTTTCAGGATCAAAACCAGAAAGTAGATATTTACAACACTGAAATAAAACTTAGAGAGATAGGCTAAAATTCTTGGAAAGAAGATGATGGTGAAATTGGAGTACCATCACAACATTTTGCAGTATAAACAACCCGTGGAGTATATTTTCATCCAGACATGGAACATGCTCATATTGCTATACCTTTTATCAATAACCTTAATCTGGGTGTCTTTTCCAATGTGACATATCCAGCTAGGTTCTTTCCTTTGCCAATTGGCAAAACCCATAATATTACAGAAGCATCAGAATGTTTCATCATGTTAGACATCTCCATCACCCCCCTCTTTTCTCCTCTAATACTAATCTAGTGCATTTCAAGTGATGATTTAGTGTGTAGCAAAGCTCCTTTATTACATATTGTACTTGTCTTATATGATGATCAGTTGACCTCACTCTGTCAGGTTGGGAAGAATCAAGAGAGGAAATACTTAAGCTCCTTCTTTGTTTCTTTTCTTGTATGATAATCATTCCTTTCCTTCAGCTTGGGAAACTCTGAAAAAATGTGAGAACATAGTTTCTCATTCTTGTGTTGTGGTTGTTGATATTACAGGTAAAAATGCCTATACCATTTCAGTTCTAAATGAGTTGAGATGAAACTAGATGGCAGAATATTGCTGATAACAGGTAATTTCTTCCTCGAGATCTGCAATAATTTTTCTATTTTAGTAAAATTTGGTGATAATATACCTTTTCATTGTGCTCCTCTCAGAGAAATTAGTATGTGAAACAAGTGGATTATTTACTTAAACAAGCTACAAGTGTAGATAACCTCTGCAACATGTATGAAGGTTGGACACCCTGGATTTAGTTTATAGAGGCCTGCTTAAATTATAAGCTAAAGAAATGCTCTGAGTCTCCTGGCAATTTTAATGGAAAGGGAGTCTCTGGGTCTGTGATGTCATACCATTCACATGTCATACTGAAGAGCTAATGACTTGAGCCTGGATCAGCCAGTGCACCGTTTGCTCCTTAAGCTTTATTTCTTCACTTTACCAATGCACTGTATCACCAACTTCCTGCCACATTGAATATTCTGGTAGAAATTTGCTATGGCTGCTGAAAGACTTCGTAGAAGGTCCCAGCAAGTGCTTCCTGATGCATGTTCAGTTTGGGCCATGCCCCCCTCCCCCTCAGGGATGAGTGGTTTCTCAGGAAATGATGCACTCCAAGCCTGTCCAAGATTGAGAGCTCACATTTAGCAGGCAAAGCCCAAGTGAGAAGGTTGAACTGTCTATCTCAATTTATCATCTTGAGATTCCTTAGTCTTGACTTGTCCCTGGTTTTGAAGCTGTGGCCCTGCAGACGATATGTGCATTCTGTTGGTGGAATTCAAAGCCTTATTGTTTCAAATCCCATTTCTCCCATGACCCTGGAGGTTCAAATGCACTATTAATGCCTTGCTCAGTGAAGATGACTAAGTTGCTGAACATAGAAACACATTTCACCACCCAGAAGCAGTTGACTCTGCAAGTTGCCTAAATCAACATAAATTTTACTGTTCAATTTTCAACTCTCCATGTTCTCATAGCCTTTTTAATAATAATAAAAATAGTTTCCAAATGATATACTTTTGTAGCTCAGAAGCGTAAAGAGTCATCTACCCTTCACCCCTGCTGATACTCGATATGATTATCTACTTTTTCCTCTTAATTCTTCTGCACCATATAAGACTAGGAAGTGAAGAAAGAAGATCCCTGAACATTCTTTTTTTTTTTTTTTTTAATTTCCCTTTATGGTATATGAAATATCAATCCAGCTTAAGAGAGTAATTATACTCGTGTCAAAAAGTCACTGCATGAATGAGATTTGAGACGTCTTCTATTGTTTTTTCAAACAAGTTACCGGTAGGTGCAGCAGGAAACAAAGTCCCAGCAGAGGACACTTCTCATATTATTTCTTTACAAAGTTTATATAGGGAAAACTATATTATGGGTCCATTTCAATATATGAAAATTAGGAACATAAGACCAAAATCTAAGGTCGGGTCTCCTAATTTCAAAAATATTTAATAAATGATCTGAAAATGTTGATAAAATTCAGCCAAATCTGTACAAAATAAGTATCCTAACGCGTATAGTAATATCTGAGGTTATTAGGTCATCTTGATTGTGATCGGCTTTATCGAAATATTTTATAATCTTTTATTAAATGATTTTTTGAAAATTAGGAGACACGATATTAGTTTGAATCTTTTATTAAAATTTTGATAAATTAAAGTAAGCCACTTTATAGTTTTCCACGTTTTTTTTTTAAAACAGATTTCCACACGAATTGATTTAAATTAGGGTTTAGTATCATGTTAAAGCTTTCATTAATCAAGTAAGTTCAAAGATGATATGAATAATAATTAAATTAAAAAAATAAGCATAAAGACAACATAAATATTAAACATGCAATACGTCTTATAACCTATTTAATCCATGTAATAAATATATATTTTATTTAATATTAAGATTAAATTTAATTATTTGATTAAGATATTAATACCCAATTAAAAAAAGCACCCAAGTGTCTATAAAACCTAGTTCTAAGTGGTTAAGAGCTTAAAAACAGATTTTGTAGTATTATAATGGAATATGGATGGTGAATAGATGTAAAATATAAGTTTATTTTTTAAATGAAAAGGCGTTTGTGATAATCCAAATGACGCCCTGTCCTCATCCTCGGTCTGAGTGGGCTTAGAAGCTTATTTATTTATTTATCAAAATATACCACTGTCCTGCTGCGGTTTCAAACAATAATTATTATTTATTACTTTCTTTTCAGAAGCATATTTACAGCACAGCTGTGGCATAGATATCTTGTGTGTGTCTCTATCTCTTCCATAAAACCATGTGTGTGACCTCTTCTATAAAGACCCCAAAATATCATAATCTCAGAAATATCAAGCACAAATCCCCGAAATCCTCTTGAAAAGCATTTGCAGATCTTTTCCCTTTGCTCTCTTTTATCTCACTCTCACTGTCTCTTCCATATTCTTGTCACCGAGTGATCATGTCAGGACTAGTGGATATGTGGACTAACGAGCTCGCCAAGCTACGCCAAAAGGGTCGAACCCTTTTCCCAAGTGGCTCGACCACTGCCCCACCAGAGCCTACCCTGGTGGTTCCACCCCATCAAGGAACCTCACCTCGCTTGTCCCCTGTTTTTAAGTACTCTGAGGCTTCAGTCTCTCTTCTGGTGGAATGGTTTAGTGCTTGAAGAAGAACAATACTCGACCTCTTTTCTTTTCTTTTTTAATCATCAGTGTGAATATTGCTCTTAGGAAATGTAA
This sequence comes from Tetrastigma voinierianum, assembly GCA_016808115.1. Classification (NCBI taxonomy): domain Eukaryota; kingdom Viridiplantae; phylum Streptophyta; class Magnoliopsida; order Vitales; family Vitaceae; genus Tetrastigma; species Tetrastigma voinierianum. The sequence continues at coordinate 109,203 of JAEQBH010004349.1, forward strand.
TTTTTTTTTCTTTTTCCCCTTTTTGTACTTCAAATAATGAGTGTAACTTATGTTCTTAGACTTTATAATAAGATATTTCTGAATATTTTCCGAGTTGAAAAGTCATAACAAAGACCTGAGATATAATGGGTGGCTCTAATGGTTTTCTTTCTATTGTTTTTTTTTTGAAAGATTCTTCTTTCTAATTGTTTGTTAATAGAATGACATACAAACAAATTATTCTGGCCAAACTCTTACACTATTTCAAACGTACCTAACATTCGCATCTCAAGTATTCAACATTGTTCTAATTTAACTTAAATGGAAAAAGACAATCCCCAAGCTTTTTCTTTTTTTTATTTATTTTTTATTTTTTTATTTTTTATTTTATTTTCAATTTTGAGTGACCTGGTTTTCTTTTGAATTCCACTTGTTACGGTGAGGCTCGTGTATTGCTCCTTGTTCTCCACGTGACTCCCTCTTTCTCACATTTTTGGGGAGTCTGGGAGGGTTGCCAGGTGTTTTTGATGGCCGCGCAGGAAGGAATATTGTCTTATCATTGTTCCTCCAACCACTTGCATGATCCTCAATAATGCAAAATGTCATGTAACATCAAATTTTAGTAAAAAATTTTATCAAGTGGATGATCAATTATTTGATCCGACCCTATTTTGGATAAACTTAAAAAAAAAAGTTGAAAGAATTAAATAATAAGTTTTAAAGTTACACCTTAGATAGAAGTTGATTAAAAATCAATTCAGATACCCCTGGGAATTAAGTAAGATGTGATGGTATAGGCAAAACAAAAATGAAAAAAGGGGTCTAGATACAGGGTCATCCTCATCCCACAGTCTGCTCTTTTGAAATTTACAGTAGAATACAAATTCTGTGGTCCCTTTCTACTGGACAAAAAACACCCACCACCACATCTTAATAAGAGTTCCTTGTATCTCTCAATCTCACACCAAAAAGTCTATTATTACACACGCTGTTTTTGTTTGATGGGCGAGACACAATGATCAGCTGGTGGTATGGGAGCATGAATAGGATAAAAGAGTATGAACACTCACACCCAATACAATTTCTCATGGAGATTACCTCAATCAGTTCATTGGAATATCCCAAAACATATCCACCTACGCGGCTTCACCATGGGCCTCCACACACAGATTTTTTCTTTTCCACCTCGGCCTAAAACCACCCATTTCAAATGTAGTTTTTTCAAAACCATCAACCCCTTTTCCCCTCTATATAAACCCCTCCACTCCCCCACATCTTGGCATCACTGCAAAGCTATTCTCCAAAAAGAAAAGGAAAAAAAAGAAAAAAAGTCTTTAGAAATGTCTGCAATGGTGGAGTTGTGTGTGAATGAGCTTGTGAAGCTCAAAGAAAGGGTCCAAGTCCGGGCTAGGAAGCCGTTCAAGTCTGAAGGAAAATCTAAACCCAACAGTGAATTGGGTAGAGAAGGAGAATTGGTGGAGAAGAAGCTAGAGAAGGAAAGCATACTTTCAGAAGTAACTGTTTGTTTGCTCATGGATCGTTTTGCACCTTGATGGTATCTTGTATGTAACAGAATTTATAAATATGTAGGTGTTTTGTTTTCATATTCTTTCAGAAATATATGTTTTTTGCAGTTTTACAAGTGATGGTTGTTTGTAAAAAGGGGTGCCTCAAGGAATCATGAACTTCATCATCACTGATGTGCCTTGACCCATGATTGTTTATCCTTGTTCCTTCCCATGCAGCATCCTAAAATACAAGTTCAATCTTAAGCTTCTGTTATGATCTTCACAACAGCACAAGACAAATTGGAGATTGTTTTCGCTCTGGGTTTTAGGATTTGGAAGGATTTTAGCCTTCCATGGGGCGGGACCCAAATGGATCTTGGGAGCCCATGGCTGGAAACAATCTCCAAGGGAGGAGAAGGTCAAAAAAATAAATAAAGGGGGAACTTAAAGACTCAATCAGAACTTCACTTCATAACTAATTGTAGTTTCTCTTACATAACTACCTCAGGAAAGAAAAATAAAGGAAAGGAAAAGTCCCGAAAAGTCATCTACATTCTAAATCCTCTCTGGGACAAGTACCATCCTTTCAGCTCTTGGGAGACTAAAGTTTCATCTTTACAAAAACATAGAAACCAATATCTTATTTTGTAGCTATAAAGAATATGTAATGGGTGAGGACTATATATATATATACCAAGAATGAAGAACAGAGTGAACAGAGTAAGCAGCTTCACATACCAGCCACTTTGAAGCAGAAAATCATGAGGTGGTGGTGTCGACGCTGTAGGAAGAGTCGAATGGAATGTAGTTGGGTTTCTTCTCCTCATCCCACTTCAGAATTGTCCTGGCATAAGTGATAGCTTCACCAACAGTATCACGCTCCAATCCTGTAACTGCTGAAACATACAACTTGCGGCCAGTGAGGGAATAGAATAGTTCCTTGAACTTTTGGGCGATGAAGTGGAATGCAGTTTGAGCCAATGTACGAGTGTTATTTACACTATTACGGCTGTTGTAGTTGTGACTGAGGACCGGACTAAAGTCATGGGCCATTCACATTTGGTGAGGGAGACTGATCGATTTTTTTCCTCTAAGAGTCCCGAACTTGTTGAGTATCAGAAGGATGTCCTTGTGCTCGAAGTTAGGATGGGTGGCCACCCTTTCGAAGAGCTTCTTGCTCTCCATCATCTTGTTCGTGGAGAACCCGTTAAGGACATCGGAGAATTCATCAACGTAGTCTGCTAAGGAAACACAAAATAAGATGATCCCCACATCCTCAAACATCTCCAGCCACTTGCAGTTTCCCCCGAGGTTTTTCGGGTGCACTCTGATGAGTTCAAACCTGCGACTGCTAAGCCAGAGAGAGAGAGAGAGAAACTGTGAGAGGAGAGATTTCTCATTGATTCATGTGTGAAATCTGATAAGTATTGAATGTGAGGAAGAACCATTGGAGCCATCATTGTGTGATGTCGGTCAATATTCATGAGATGAATTAGTTTTGCTCATAATAAAATTACAAACTTTAAACATGTAGAAATAATCCAAACAAATGTCAAATACTTCACAAAATCCATTGATGGGCAAACAACATGTGAATTTGTTGAATGAAATATAACATACGAAATCCAAATCAAGCAAAACTTGTGGGAAAAGTAAATAAACAAACACCAACTAATGATGCATGTATATTGGATTCTATTTTGAGTTACTGGTCCTTGATTTTCTAACCCTCTTTTCATGGAACTTTCCGTACAAAGTAATCTATGAGCCTCAGATCTGACATTCCTAGGATTGATGAATCATGAAAACCTTTTAAATTTCTCAGAGAAATACATTTTGCTTTTTTGCAATTTTGAAAATGGGAGGAAAGGGACTCCTAATAGTTAAAAATACACAAAGGAAAGTTAAACTGATTTTCCCCTGAAGGTAACCGAAAGGTTCAAGCACTGTCGTATGTGAATATATATATATATATATATATATATATATATATATATATATATATATATATATATATTTAATACTTAGTGGCTGTCGAAAGCGAGGATTTGTGTCTTGCATAGAATAATCCGTAGGGCGAAGTTAATGGCCAAGAGTAAGCGCCAGATAAGCGCAAGTAGGCCAATAATAGGTAGGGTAACACTTTGAATTACACCAACTGGGCCACCCCTGAAGTGGTGTCATAAATTGAACTAATCTGCAAAGTTTCAGTCAATCAATCAAAACTGTCACCCATGAACTTGATTTTCTAATTCTTAATTTGGAGTTTCAAGTCGAGAGTTGTTCGAAGTGACAGCGATCAGGAATTTAGCCAGGCTGAGGATCAGTGTTAAAGTGCAAGATATTTTATGATTCTTAAGATTGTAAACAATCTACATCGAATAGGAAGCTAACCTTAACAATGTATTGGGCTGATTATGAGGTCCAGGTTGTCCTCTACCGAAAATTCTGTACAAGCAAGCCCCATTTGATGAAGTAATACCCTCAGCATACAAGATATCCACATCCGAGGAATCATAATCCATCTTTGGAAACCTCAACAGCCTGCATCAGAAATATGATTTTATCATTCAAATAGTAAATATAATGAACTTGGCTTCACAATGGATTCATATCCAAATTCATATGCAGCCTCAGCCGAAATCACAAATAAATTTTTTCTTACGAATAAATGCAAAATTGGAAACAAGGACTAATCAAGAAGCGTTCTTCTCTTAACAGGACCTGCAAAACCTAGCCTTCAAATTTCAAGCGGAATCAAATTAATAGGATTAAAACAATCGACTTTACTAGTGTTATAGTATTTTAGAATTAGCAATTAGTTGAGAAAAAGAAACATGTATTCATGTAGAGTTAGGAAACTTCATAGTCTTTCCTATTTGATTTAGGGATTGTCTTGTATATAAATATGTTATTTGTGATCAATGATACATACAATTTTTCCTTCAATTAACTCTGATTATATCATAGCCTAGGGTTCAATTTTGAGCCAAAACAAGGAAGAAATTCTAGGGCATCTCGAAATACATAACAAGGTCGCAAGTTGGTGTTTTGAAATACACACATCGAGGGAGCGTGGGGTGACACCATCCAGACAGGAAGGTGCGCTGGCCGCCGACAACCCACCACGAGTCGGTGGCTAAAAGTGCGAGCCATGTGCCGCCATGGCTTCTGTATGTTCGCATGCCGACATGTGGGGCACCTCAGTGACAACGTCTCTTGCTTGGACTTGCATGCCGATGTGCCTCCTTGGACCACTTTCGTCCCTCACCGTCATCGAAAAAGTGCTCTTTTGCTTCTTGTCTCACGAAAGAGACCCAGTTTCTAGGTTTTTCTCATTTTTTTTTCCTTGATTTCTTTGAGATTCAGTGACATGAAGAAGTGATTTAAGGTTTTGGGAGTCAAAATCCACTCAGGTGTAGTGTTTTTCATGGAAAGGTGTACTTTTGCTAGTTAGATCCTAGTTTTTTGGTATTTTTGGATTTTCAGAGGCTTGTTCGAGTTAGATCTGCTTCTATAACTAACAAGAAACCATGAAGAGGAGTTGTATGTCATTATAGCCATAATCCAGGACATGTACGTCGGAATTGTATGAAGTTGCATAATAAAAATCGAAGATTTCAGTCTGTTCATTATCAGAAATCACTTAAATTTGCATCTACTTCTATCCACGACCTTTCGTCGAGTAATTAAAACTGCTTACATGTTTTATTTCCTCTTCCTCATAGGTCATTGAATCTGAGTCACCGACCTGTCAAGTAATTAGGTTTATTCTTATGTTTAGGTCTAGCATTACACCTCTACCATTCTGTAAAATGATTGACATCTGTGTCCTTGCACATTGGGACAATTCATCAGAGCTCCTACAATCACTTTGACCTATATTTTGAATTTCACAATTCATGCAAATTTTAATTTAATGATAAACTCTTTCGTACACTTAATTGCAATATCTCATTCTTTCCTGATTATTGTTTGATTCAGAATCTTTAAACGAAACGGATTATTGGTAGAGGAGGCAAATCTGGGGGTCTCTACATCCTTGAAACAAAGGTGTCAAAGTCTATTGTTTGTTCTAGAATCGTTACCCCATTCGAATTACATTGTCGCTTGGAGTGCGTCATCTCTCATAATTGAAAGTTATATCCTCGGTTTTCTAGTCTATTCTCATTGAATTGTGAGTCATGTTAATTAGAGTGACCAATTAAATGCGAGGCTACATCGAGCTAAGGGCAAAACCGAGACTAGACGAAACCAAGCCTAATTTACACATTGAACACTATTTTGGTATTGACCAGCTCAGTCGGGTCCTGACCAACCCAAACTGACATTGATGTATAAGAAAAAAAAATTTAAATTCTTTTATTTGCATAGATTAGATCATTATAAATTTCTAAATGGTTTGTTTATAAAACCGATTAAAATTTCAAGAATTGTTGAATGATTTTTTGGCATGGTCATTCGGGCTGTCGGCACACGTAATGAGGGTTGAAATAGCTAGGGGACACGTGGCGGAGAGGAAGTGAGGTGAGTCACGCAGGTCTTCTTTTCGGTTTCCTTAGCATCAAGGAAACTTGATGTCGATATAATTGGATCTAAGGATGATTGGGCCTTCTGACCCTCTCCATTATAGAGTCATTGATGCACTCTCCTTTCTCCCTCTTCTCTCTGCACTCCACGTCACTTCATCTCTCTCTAGAATACGTGTCTTCTCTGTATCTCACCCTTCATGTTTCTCTCTTTATGACTTTGACAAATCTACATGCCATTGAAGAAACCAACCTCTCCTTCAAAATTTCGTCGTCTAGCGTGGCGCAGCGTGGGTTACTCGCTGAAAACTGCGATCGCACATAAGCTATGGCGCAGAGACTCTCTGGCGGCTGAGAAAAACATTCAACGGTTCGATGTCTATCCAGACGGAGACATCCTTAGGCGATCGTTTGGTATTCCGGCCAATGGTAAAGGAATGGAAAGAAAATTGTAAGAAAAGAAAGAAATAAAAAATGGAGAGAGGAAGAAATTGCGTGAGTTTTTTCCTATCCTCAAACTATGAATGAAAAATGGAGGAAATTAAGATGGAAGAAGAAGAATAGAGAGGAGAGGAAGGAAGAAGGAAAGGAAGGGAGGGAAGATCTCGGGTATAGGGGAAATCAAAGAAGTGATGAAGAGGGCAATGGGTAGGTGCCTAGGGTACTAGGTAGGTAGAAATTGGTAGGGAATAGGGGATGGTGGAGAGAGAAGTAGATAGAGTAGGGCTAGGTTTGATGGGAGTGATTTGAGAGAGAGAGGAATATGCAGTGAAATAGAAGAACAAATAAGGGCTAAGGCCTAAGGGGGGCAAAAAAAATTTTTTTTCAATTTGATAACATGGCGACGCGAAAACCGCGGCGTTGGGTCGTTCGGGTCGGAAGCGAGGAAATTGCTTTGGTTTTGGTCCAATAAAATTAAAGCCCGACCCAGTCTGATTCGGGTTGGTCGAATTTAGCCCGACGGACCGAACTGAGTGTCGGCTCTAGTGTCAATATGATAAACTTCGCCATTGTGCATTTGAGTCTAAGTCGTCGCGAGTTTCTCCTTTGAGTTGAATTCATTTATGATGATGTTTGAAATTAAAGCACATTCGGTTATGTCTCCCCACTTTAGGTTTAAGTATTTTAGTTAATTTTGTTAGTGATGTCTCTACGTGTCACTTGGCTTTAATAATGAAAGTCGTTATGGTTTTCTCATTTTAGTGTCTTTTATGCTGAAGTTCAAACTCGATTCCATGTCTTTGTTCAAACATTGAGAAGTGATAATGCGAGGAAGATTTAGCCGAAACCTTTCAATCCTTCATGTTACAACGTAGGATTCTCCATTGAACCGATACACCGCTCTTTCGAAATGGGGTGGGCGAGAAATAATCAGACGTCTTCTTAAGGCCTTGAGCCCTTTTGCTTTAGGCAGATGTCCACTAAACATTTTGGGTTGATCACGTTCCGACGACGCATTAATAGGATGCCCTCGTTGGTTCTTAATTGGACTACTCCATACCGCAGTTGTTTCAAATAATTTATTTATTCTATTGATCCCGAGGTGTTGGATGCACATACTTTGTTAAAGATATCGAGTCCTGTCTCAAACTTGATTGAAGTGCTAGTAAGTGTATCTTTGTAGGATATTCGTGTTAAAGGGTATAGTGTTATTGTCACTTTTCGACATTACTTTGTATCTTGATGTTATTCTTTGAATTCTTTTTGTTTTCTCTTTCTTGCTCCCTAATGCTGTCCGGAGGAGGATGATGATTTATTAGTGTGCGCTATTTCCTCACGACACCCGGCTTTCGCCTCGGCCTGTCACTAATTAAACCTCGCATTACTGGTACATTCTTAGCGCGGAACCTCGGTCTCTAGTCGACATCGGTTGCTTCCTCATCAAATCCAATCCAAAATGATGATCTTCTAATTGCTCTCCGTAAAGGTAAACGTCGATTATTAACTCACCCCAAATCTCTTTTTGTTTCACTATAATAATTTATCGTCTTCGCTCTTGTTCGCTGTGCATTTGTTGATTCTATCTCTCTTCCTAACACTGTCCTTGAGGCTTTATCTCACCCTGGTTGGCGTAGTGCTAAGGTGAATGAAATGCAGGCTTTAGATGATAATGGTACATGGGACTTGGTGCCTTTACCTATTGGAAAGAAGCCTATTGGTTGTCGTTGGATGTTTGCATTAAAGTTTAATCTTGATGGATCTGTTGCTTCGATTAAAGGTCCTTCTTGTTGCTAAAAATTTATGTAGTTTATGACATTGATTATTTTGATACTTTTTCTCTTGTGGATTAAGCGCGTCGTTCTTATTTATTTTCTCTTATTTGCTTCTTATAGTTAGGACTTGCATCGACTTTATGTCAAGAATGTCTTTACATTGAGATCTTTAAAAGAAATTTACATAGAGCAACCTCAGGGTTTGTTGCTCGAGGAGATAGGAAAGATGTGTGTCTTGAAAATCTGTATGGTTTGAAGCGAGTCCGTCTTGGTTTGAAAACAGGTCGGTCGGCGGCAGGACATTTGGCATGCGAGAGAAGAACAAATCGACCACCTATCTTATAAAATTCAATTTAGATTGTTATTCTATTGGTAGTGTATGTGGATGATATTGTCATCAGCAGAGATTAAGGAGTGGCTACAAAAGTTGTATTATCTCTTAGTCTTTCTTGAAGTCGGTTTCCTACAAAGTTTAGGAGCGTTGAAGTATTCTTGGGTGTTGAAGTCGTGAAATGTAGGAGAATTTTGTTATCTCAATAGAAATATGCACTCGATTTGTTATCTAAGACAGAGAAATTGAGTGCCCAGGTGTGTGCGGTCATTAGGAAGCATTTGAAGACCTTGGGAATCACGGAAAATTTAGTTGGAAATTTAATTATCTTCTGATATTGCTTATTCAACAGTGTTTCGTCGATAAATGTCATCTCTCATAGTGATCGGTCATTGGGCGATTTATAGAGCATACCCCATGCTATTTGAAAGAAGCTCTTGGACGTGGAATATTGTATAAGAGCGTGGACATCTGAATTGAGTGTTTTTAGCGGTAGGCATGATCTAAGGAATATAGGAGATCCACCTCAATATATTGTATCTTTTTTGGAGGAAATCTAAACTCATGGAAGTGTAAGAAGCAAATTGTTGTCTTGCGATCAAGTGTGGAGTTTGAGTATAGAGTCATGACACAGTCTGTATGCGAGATTATGTGGATATGTCAGCTATTGATGGAAGTAGACATCAAAACCTCAATACTGGCTAAGCTTTGGTGTGATAACCAAGTTAGTATGCATATAGCATCTAACCCGATATTTCATGAACGGACCAAACATGTTGAGATAGATTGTCATTTTGTTTGTGAGAAGATTCAGTTAGGGTTGATCTTTATAGGATATGTAAAGACTAGAAAACAATTAGGAGATATTTTCACAAACCCTTTTAGTGGGGATCGAGTCAATTATCTTTGTAACAAGTTGGGCATGATAAATATCTATTCTCCAACTTGAGGGAGAGTGCTATAATGTACATCTACTTTACATATAGAGTTGTAACCTATTAGGAATCTTGTCATATAGAGTTGTAATCTATTAGGAAGGTTAGATCAATCTTTGTATATATTCCTGATGAATCAATCTGAAACCTGAGGAATTCTTTCCTCCAATTCCTCTCTTTGATTCTTTCTACATGGTATTAGAGCCTAGGGCTCGGATTTGAGCAAAATTAGGAAGAATTTCAGGAAGGAGGAAAAAGGTCGTGGGGGTGTTCTTTTGAAACACCCATCTAGAGAGAAAGTGGGATGACCTTTGGTACATGCAGGAGGAATCGCCCGACCCAGTGGCGAGCTACCAACTCCGGTGGCGAGAAAGTGAGCGTAAGCCCACACCACGAATCTTCGATTTTGGCCCTCACCGCGCGCTTAAGGACTCGCCCCGTCGACCGCAGCTCCTGCGAAGTCGTCGGAAGTTGACACACCCTTTCGGCTTTGCCCTCCTGTTCGATTCGGAATGAGGTCTTTCAAAACAAATTAGGGCCAAGCTGACCACCATTTCTCTAGACATATGATTAAGTTGCATCAAGTTACGCCGCACTAAGATTCTTGATCCCTTCAATGCGTGCTTGATGAGGTGTTTTGTGCTTCCTTCAACACCTGCCTTCAACTTTTCTTCACGGATTTGTGTTGCTGACTTAGGTTTTTTCAAGAGGCCTCTGTGTTCTTGATTTTGGGAGGTTTACTTTGTCCCTAACTTCTCTCCTTGGCTTCCTAATAGGTGGTTAAATTCTTGAGATAAGAAGCACATTTCAACGCACGAAGTGGCCAGATGATGTCGAGATCACGGAGGACAAACTGATTGGTCCCAACTACTCGGATTGAAGTAAAACAATCCACCTCTACTTGAGGAGTATTTGTATGGTCAATCGTTTTTCTAAGGACCCTCCTACAGATGATTCAAAAGACCGATGGTTGGAGGATGATGTCGGAGTCTCTTTCTCTGAAATCCCAGTAATTCCATTATTGGTAGTACTCACTCTCATTAATCCTTTGTGAATATGTTAAGGAATTAATGGAATATTTGAAATTTGAATGATACGGCAAAGGAATATTTCTCGCATATTTGATGTGTGTAGAGCCTTTTATCGCACCGAGAAACAAGATCAGTCACTCATAAAACTTTTCATGGACCATAAGAAGACATATGAGGAACTGAATACACTACTACCCTTGTGTCCAGATGTTAAGGTTTAGTAGGCTCAACAGAAACAAATGTCAGTTATGGAATCC
>JAEQBH010004350.1:0-114269 GCA_016808115.1 Tetrastigma voinierianum
TGAGTTTTTTGTAATGTAGTTTGGGTTGATAAATGCTCCAGCGGCTTTCATGGACAACTAACTTAGTGTTTTCCGATCGTGTCAGAGTCAGGTTTGTCAAATTGGTGTTTAGAGCGACATCCTTATTATTATTCAAGTTGGGAAAATCATGATACACGCAACCGGGTTGTGCTAGAAACCTTGAGAAAGGAAGGTTATATGGCAAAATTGAGTAAATGTAGATTTGGTTGAAATTATCTTTCCTTGGACACATTGTATCGAAGAAGGAATTCAAGTGGATCAAGAAGTAGGTGATTATTGAATGAAGCCATGAATGTCCTTTTTCGTGTAGTTTCTGGATTGGCGAGGTTACTCGGAAGGTTCGTTAAGGGGTTTTTCGATATTCACGACCCTATGATAAGATTGCTCACAAAAGAATGTGAAATTTGAATGGGTGTGTAATAAACCAGTTTGAAAAAGTTAGAAAGCTAATTCTTAATTGACACCGGATCTTTTCGACCAGCTCTATGGTAAGGAATATGATTTTAAGCGTCGTCGTTAAATGGACTCGAATCGTCTATGGAAGAGGGTAAAGTGAAACATGTAGAGACTAGTTAGACTGATGAAGAATTACTACACATGATACTGGAATTGGCCACTATCGTGTTTGCATTGAAAATATGGAACATTATCTATACGAGTGTTTATCTAAGTCATAGTGTGATATTTTTTCTCTCCACAGAGAACTTAACACAGAATGGCGTAGTTAGTGGTCAGTTAAAGATTATGATTTATGGTTTGAGTTCTCCTGTAGAGGCCAAATGTAGTAGGCGATGCGATGGTAGAAATTCAGTAAACGCTATGAGCGATGAATGCTCACTTATTAATGACAGTGGTGGTAGAGTGGGAGTTAATAGTTGGGCGGATTTATTGAATCGGGTGCTAGAAACAAAGAATGATGAAGAATTTCTACCATAGTAGATTAGGTGAAGGGAAAAGGAAGCGAGTGTTCAGTGAAGGGAAGATGGATCCTTGTATTATAAAGATCGGGTTTGTGTAACTAATGATAGTGAATTGAAGAAATCCATTCTAGAGAAGGCACCTGATGGATCTTTGCTATACATCAGGTAGCACAAAAAGATGTATTAAGATTTAAAGGTTTGTTGAGTGATTCGAATGAAAAGATATTAAATTTGATAGAAATTATAGTTGTGTCAAAAAGTGAAAGAAAATTTGAAGTTCCTTAAGGGTTATTGACCTATTAGAATATCTGGTGGAAATAGAGACTGAATCACCATGGATTTTATGGTTGGAGTTGCATTTGCTGTGGGAGAGAAAGCATGGCTCGATTTGGTCGTGGTAGACCCGATTGACTAAGTCGGCTCATGCCGGTGAGACCGACTATTCATGACAAAGGTGACCAGTGTTGTAAATTAATGATTGGGTTGAATGATTAATATATCATTTCAGATAGAGATCGAGGTTACGCCTCAGTTTTGAGAAAAATTACAGAGGTTTTGTGCATAGTGAATTTAAACTGACATTCCATGATGGATGAATGAATCTGAAGAGTGATCCAAGTAAGTTGGAAGACATGCCGAGAAGTCAGGTGGATCGACTATTAGGTAGTCGATGTATTATTATCTCTAGCTGAATTTCCAGGTATATCAATAAATTTTTACGAGGCTCTCACGGAAGGAAATGCGTAATCACCATTGTGGCCGACCGCTAAGCGAAGAAGATAATTGGCCCCGACGGATTCAAGAAACCAAGGAAAAGTGAAAATGATTAGAGAAAGACTGAGAGTGGCTACAGATAGACTAAAGTCTTTTGTCAGACATGAAAAGAAAGGATGTTCATGGTGAGATCGTGAGAAGGTGTTTTCAAAGCATCGCCTGAATAAGGTAATAAGATTCGGGAGAAAGGGCATGTTGAGCCTTAGGTTCATTGGGCCATATGAAGTGATTGAAAAAGTGGGTCCAGTGGCATACAGATTAGCCTTACCTCCAGAGTTGGAAAAGATCCATAATGTTTTTCATGTGTCAATGTTGAGGAGGTACAGGTCAGACCCATCGCATGTAGTCTCTTCAGAGACGATTGAGCTTAGACCAGATTTGACGATGTAAGAGGAGCCAAGAGATCTCGCTCGAGAAGGCAAGAATTACGCAACAAGCAAATCCCACTAGTCAAGGGTTGTGAGAAACTAAAAGATTCGAGGAAGCCTCAGGGGAAAGCTTAAGAAGTTGCGCGCATCAATATCCCCAATCGTTTCAATGAAGGTAATTTCGAGGACGAAACTTAAGTGAGGAGAATTGTGAACGCCTAAAAATACCCTACCGCTTAACATGTTTAGTATAAAATAAAGTAAATGAAATTTTTCGAAATTAAATCCTAAGAACTTAAAAAATATACACAACCCTGAAATTTTATAGAGCCAAATAAATTTGGTAAAATAAATGGGGACCCAAGAGTCCTAAAATGAGATGTAGTATTAAAAAATATGAATGAAATGAAAATGAATGTGAAACAGTTTTAAAATGAGAATAATGAGAAATGGGAATTAGTGTGTAAGCCAAACAAGGCCTTATGAAAGATTTTGACTTAAGACCAAATTTGGTCTTGTAAAGGGCATAACTCTCATTTGTGCATTTTGGGTTTGGAGATAAAGAGAGACATGGATTGAGAGAGAAGAAGGAGAAGCCATTGTTGGTGATTTTTTCTCCATGTAAACAGAGACAAAGATCAGAAGAAGGAAGAAATAAGAAAAGAGAAGAAGAGCTTTAAAGGTAAAAGCAAGAAACTAAACCCTAACATTTTTTTTCTCAGGTTCGGATTGGGAAACCCTAATCTTATGTAAAGGTGGGATCATTGGTTGTAGATCAGTTTTGGGGTTGTGTTGGGTTTAGTTTTAAAGTGTATTGTTGATTGGTATTGATTTGGATTGGTTTTGAGGAATGTTTAAAAGGGAAATGTTGGTTTTGGGGTGGAAATGCCGCTAAAACCCCGTTTGTTTCTGACTATAGATTAAGTTATAATAATCCAAATGAAGTGATTCTAATTGGTAAAGAACCATAAGATATAGGGATACAAATGTATATAAGGGACCAAGAGCAAATTGTATCACTAAAGCTCCAGAATATGGGCTTAAATGTGAGTTTGGTAGCCTAATATGCATCGCTTTTTGTGTACTTATGGTGTTTTCGCCATATCGAGTTTCACTCATCCAAATTGAGTGATTCAAAATTATGGGTAAACTAGGAATTCTAGGGAATAATTTATTTGAAGGAAGTGTACTAAAATATAAACTCAAAGTGCCCATAAATATGTCAATGTGGAGCTATGTACGATTCCGTTTTTTCAAATTAGAGTAGTTCGATGTAAAATGCAATAACTTGAGTTTTGGTAATCCACATTGGATGGATCTAAATTGGAGAAGAAACCTTAGAACCATAGATTCAAATGAGTGAAGGAACTATTACCGATTTATGGAGTTAAGAACCTAGGAAATAGAAAACACAAAGGTTATCCAAAGAGTCGGGTATATCGACTAGTTTGGCATTAAATGTCAGAATTCCGAGTTCATTGCGGATCCAAATCGATGGTTCCAATTGAGAAGAAACCTTAAAACCATAGATTCAAATGAGTGAAGGAACCATTACCAATTTATGGAGTTAATACCCTAAAAATAGAAAAAAACAGTGGGTGATCCAGTGAGCTGGGCATATGGACTAGTTTGGCATAACTTGAGGGTTATTCAAATAAGATGATTCCAATTCATATTGAAAATAGAACTCCTAGAATAATCGACTAATATATGATTTTCATTGCATTTGAATAGGGGCTGACGAGGAGGAAAGCTCGCATTGAAGTCGAGATTCCGAAGATTGGAATCAAAGAGACAATTTTTTGTTTGTTCTCAAACTCTTTCTCTATTTCTAAAATATTTGAATAATTACAAAATGATTTGAATTTTGGAAATGATTGACAAGAAAGTGCTATTTGAAATGATTTGTTTGAAGTGATTTGAGACAATTGCTTGTGAAACAAATTTGCATAAGAAAATTTCATGAATGTGAAAATGTTCTATTTGCATACAAATGTATATAAATACTATTGTAAATTGTATCAATGATTTTAATGCCCTTAAAAGAATGTTAACCGTTGTAATTCGAAAGTTAAGGAGCAAATTTATGATATCAATAAGAGTCGAACAAATGTACTATTGTGGCATACTAATCCGTAGCCCAAATGGACAAGAATCTGCACTATCGGGGACAGTTCAAATTCTCCTAACTCTTGGTGATAAATCCTATCTCTTGGTCAAGCAGGAATTAAACCACAAGTTACTCTCTTTCTTATTGATATGCCACAGGCACTTAAAGATGAATACCGTGGGGTCCAGCCCCGGATAAAGAGAAGGATTCTTCACTCTCGACGCCGACTAACTCATGTTTTTGATTGGTTTCATTTCATCAAATGAAATCTATCTCGAAAATCAAAACCCTTTACCTATAACAGTTTTTGGTGAAATTAATCAAACGGGAATTCTATGAGATTAGAAAGAGTTCCAGAGATCATTCGTTCAATCACAAAGAGTTGAAAGAAAATGTGTGAAACAGTCGGGGTTATCACACTGGGGAGAATGGCAAGAAACATAGTACTTCACAGAGACAATACAAAGAGGATTATGGCCATATCTTGGGTGTGTGACATCTTATTTCAATTGTATCTCATAGTGGATTATTTTCTCGGATTTGCCCCGTGAAGGTTTCCCTCATTCTGAGAGTTTTATCACGTTATATTGGGTGTCATTTTTATCTTCCATTCTTATTCTTTGAAGATTGGCTTAGCCATCCAAACAAGAATCGAAAAAACAAAGGTGATCCAAAGGAGTCAAGCATATCGACTAGCTTGACATTAAAATACCGTGAATTCTGATTCTCTGGGAGATCCAAATTGGATGATTTCTAATTAGAGAAGAAACTTTAGAACTATAGCTTCAAATGAGTGAAGGAACCATTACCAATTATGGAGTTAAGACCCTAGAAATCGAAAAACAAGGTGATCCAGGTTGAGTCAAGATATCGACTAGTTCGCATTAAATGTCGCAGAACTCGACTCTCAAGCTATCCAAATGAGATGATTCTAATTCCTACTGAAAATCGAACTCCTAGAATAACCGACTAATATGTGATTGTCATTGTATTTGAATAAGGGCTAACGAGGAGCAAAACCAGCATTGAAGTCGAGATTCCGAATATTGGAATCAAAGCAACGATTGCCTGTTTCAAACTCTCTCTTTATTTAAAATATTTGAATAATTACAAACGATTTGAATTTTGGAAATGATTGACAAGAAAGTGTTGTTTGGAAATGATTTGAGATAATTGTTTGTGAAACGACTTGCATAAGAAAATTTCATGAATGTGAAATGTTCTATTTGCATACAAATGTATATAAATACTATTGTAAATTATTGAATGATTTTAATGCTCCTTAAAAGAATGTTAACCGTTAGAATTCGAAAGTTAAGGGATAAATTGATATACTAAGAGTCGAACAAGCGTACTATTGTAGCTATCTGGAGTTAAGTGGCCGTAGGTGAATGTCAGTAGTGTCTGTCAGCCAAATCTTAATATTATAAATAAATAAATAAATAAACCATATATATATATATATATACCTACTCTTCTTTCTATACTATATATATATATATATATATATATATATATATGCCTGCTATATATCTGGAGCTACGGTATTGGGGCAGTGGGTGATTTTTATCACATGCAGAAAGCATAGGTTAAATTCGATATGGGCAGAAAATAATAATGAGATTGAAAAGTGCCTGATTTATTGCTTTGAATGATTTTTTCTTTCTTTACGCTGTAAGTATGGCTTGAATGAAGCCAATGAATTGTAATTTATTTATTAAATAAATATATAGATATGTATTATCTTGCATTGTCAATGAAAATTGTACAAAACATTGTTTTATAACCATATTGCATGTTGATTTAAAATGAAATATGAAGAGAAGAATAGAACATATAGAACCACTAAGCATGAAAATTCTTAGCGTGTTGTTTTTATCAATCTTGTAGTCACCAGAGTGAATAGATACGAGTGAACCACACAGAAAAGCATAGAGCCAACGTCGAAGCTCAATGGAGGAGGAGAAATAAAACTTCTACGAGAGGCGCGTACATGAAATTAGTTTGTGCACATATAAAGTATCTTGTGAAAGTTAAACTGATTCTATTTTTATAAGTATTTTTAACCATGAAAACTACGATAAATTTTGTAAAATGATGGTACAAATGTGGGGAGTTATCCCAAGAATGATGGAGCCTTCCTTGAATGTTTAGTTTCCACAAAAATATTTTAATGTATATTTTTAAATACTGAAAATGAGTCTTTGAAATAATTTGGTATTGAAAATGTATTCACATTTTATTAACGATTTTTATTTGGATTGGAAATGAAAATGGGGTTGCTTTCCCAGTGCAGTTCGGATCAGGTCCAAATCAATTCGGGTTAGATGCGGTCTTGTGTCGGGATCTTACACTTAAGTGGTAGTGAGCCATAGTTTAGGCGGTTAAATGATTTTTGAAAATGGACTTAAAAAAATGATTTTAGATTTGTTTTGTAAATTATTTTATGACATGCATTGCATTTGCATACTTATAAAGGATGACGTGACTCGTGCGGATCTTGCTCGGTCTTAATAGATGCTTGATAGATTCGGGACTCAAGAGTGGAAGAAGAAAGATGATAGACCTTCGATGTAGAAAATTGGCTTGGCGGATTATCTTGCGACAAATGCATTGCACACTAAGGAAGAACTTTTAGAGTGTGCGACTTCTTTCTGCCTTTACGAATGAGGCTTATCGGTGGTGGCTTTAGTGACTAGAATTTGGACCACCGAGAGGGTATTATGGGAGTTCTTCACAATGAATTTAGGAAGCAATATGTGGGTCGCATTTATTTGAGCAATGCGAGATGAGGTTCATAATCGAAGCAAAGGCAGTTGAATTATTGACCCAGGCTATCAAGGGGTCACGGGTTGAGCAATTGTGCTCCCGTGCTGTTAGCAAGAAGAAGTGTTGTAAGTTTGAAGATGGCCTTAATGTTTATAATCGAGCCCCGTAATCCTGGATTTTCCATGATGACTTTTCTAGAATTGTGATGTGCAGCAGCATACAGATAGAAGTGAAGACAGAAGAGTATGAAGAAGAAAGAGACGGGGTAGAAAAACCCAAAAACTTAAGTCGAGTTTTATCAACACTAGAGTAAAAATTAAGAAGACCATGGGTTCTAATCACTTTACAGCTGAAGAGATGCAGCTCAGTTATCGGTACTAAGACTATTATCTGCGGCCTGTTGGTTGCTAGTGCACTAGAAAGTTCTGAGGGGACTAGTTTTGTTGCGATCCAGGCAGGCAGGCTAGGTTGAATTGAATGAGGCAGAAACCCCGAGGAAGCAGTTTAATTCTTTTATTTTACATTTTATTAAGTTTTCTTTTTCTAAAGTACCCTGACTAGAATCTACGGCTGGCAGAGGCGGGTCCTAGGAGCTCGGTTTAATCAGCGTTTTTCATTTATCTTATCAAACATTTATTTATGTCATTTGTTTTAAGGTTTTAATTACACGGAGAGCATTTTCAAATGGGAGGCTGTACAGCATTTACATTTCACAAAGTAAATTACAACAGAAGGCATTCTATGCCTTTTTAAAATGATTCAAAACAAAACATTAATTCGAGAGTTCAACTATTTTGTTCACAAAATATAAATATTTAAAAGGAAATGATATGCATATAGTGAGGTATATACTTATCTCTGACACTCTATATGACTCTGTATTCATGATCTTGTCTTCAGCCTAGTCTATAAACCTACGCATAGATAAAACTACACGTAAGCATTTTCATGCTTAGTGGTTCTATAATTCTATTCCAATATTCAAATTTAACTTGTATTTAACATTAAACCATACCTATTATATATAATGACTCTCTCATCTTATTCATTTTAACATGCTTTCATTTTACAATCATTTATTATATCATGACAGCATCACGATTTCAATTTATGATTCAATTCACAATTCAATTTATGAGATTTAAGCGTATACATAAATCCCATTTACACTCGTCAATGTTGGTTATTTCACTTTATTATTAATCACATTACGGCGGATTAAGTTGATGAATCCATCCCTTATTATATCATTCGGTAATGTGCTTTACACATTTACGTAGTCGGTCTCCATCATGATGTAGATAAAGTTTGTTTCGACATGTGGTATCACTTGAAATACCATACATGTCGTGGATGCCAATTGAGGCACATCACTTGAGTGAGACATTTCTTCAATGCCATACGCCATCTGGCGGGATCACAGGAGTGGTGCATCCCGCCAAGTGGGACATTGGAAAATTTCGAGGTGCCTTCGTGACGGATCAGTTAGTACATCCCGCCATGCTGATTCATTCTAAGTATCGATTCAATTCAAAATATAAAATGACTGGTCGTTTGATGATTTATCATTTCATTCCATTAGGTTTTAAAACTTATTCAAATATCACATTTCAATTGCATATGCACTGCCAATCTCATTCAAAGATATGTTCATTTCATATACTCATTTCAGATTCTTTGGTAAACTAGCAAAACAAACAGAATAGAGTCGAGAGGAACAAACTCAAAATCTTTCACTTTGATTCCAATCCTCGGAATCTCAATCTCAGTTTGGCTTTTCCTCCTCGTCATTACCTATTCAAAACAAATGGACAGAAATATATTATTCAATCGTGCTAGCAGATTTTGGTTAGGATTGATTTTGAAGTTTAATTAGGGTTCAATTTCAACAAAATATATATATATATATATATATATATATATATATATATATATATATATATATATATATATATACATATATATATATATATATATATATATATATATATATATATATATATGGATTCATTCAGTAGGAGCTTGCGATCAGAACGAAAAGCAGGTTAGGACGAGATTGTGACTTCGGTTGGGTGCGTGTAAACCACGACCAAGGCGACGACATCAGGTGTCTTGACCTGTGGAGCTCGGCACTGACTTTACGCTGTTTCTCCACAGGTATAAAAATGGAATCTTTACTCAATGGGCTTTCCATAGGTCGACAACACCAAAGCGAAGGGTTTGGGTGAAAGAAGTTGACCTTCAGAGAGTTGGAGTCTGCGTAATCAAACACAGCCAAAGTGACCTAACTTGGCGAGGTGTCTCCCCAGCCTGTCAGGTGGCCCCTATTTTCCTTGTCCTCTCCACGAGAGACCTCGGCAGTGAATCTGATCGTGGATTTACAAAGTCTAATCTGTACCATAAGAAAGTTCAGGACTGAAGAAGTTATGACCTTAGAAGTTTGGGGTCACATGTAGTCACACCGACCGAGGCTGAGACCCAAGTCTGCCGAGCGACGACTCGGTAAAGGACCATGGCAGTCTAAAGAGGTCCAAAATGAAAATTAAAGTCTAAAATTATCTTGAGCTCAAATGGGATTTCCATAGAGTCTGAACACCAAAAACGAGTTCGTACAAAGGACATAGTCTTTCGAGTTGGAGGTCACATGTGGTCACACCCAGCGGCGACTGAATTGGCCCGAGCTGACCTAACCTCGTAAAGGACCATAACTTAGTCTACAAGGTCTGAGATTAGAATGTTCAAAACCCTAATATATGTCTGACTCGATGGGCTTTCCATAGAGGTCTAAGAACTACCTAAAGCGAGTTAGTGGAAGAGGTTATGACATGAGTTGGAGTCACATGTGGTCACAGCCGAGCTGACCTAAAGCGGCCGAGCTCACACGACCTCAGTAAGGACCATAACTTGGTCTATAAGAGGTCAATTGAAATTCAAAAGCCTAACAATATCTTCATTGATGTGGCTACAATTTGAGAAGGACTCTGCCACGATTCCTTTATTATCACCAAAAACCAGTTCCAGGTCTGGATTATTGTGTACTATCACGTACGCGCTTCTATGGTTCTGAAACTACCGCAAACATTCCCCTTAGTGGACCTTCCCTAGCCCTTAGGTGGAAAATAACCAAAGTAGGAGGAGAGATACCACACCTCTCGGAGTTTACCGAAACTCCCCAACTTCTGAATCTCTGTCTGAAGCCCTTGTCGTGAGGTTGAAAATCTTCCTCTTATACCAACCTAAAATCGCAGTCCGTCATTGAAATCTAGAGAAAAGTGAGCTTTCACTCTAAAATCTCTACTCTTTCTCCACCTTTCTTTTTCTTTTATTTTATGGATCCTTTACTATTAGTATTTTAAGGGCTTTACTCTATTTCCCTACATGCCACAGCCTTATGATTTTTCTTATAGTTTTCTTTGTTTCTTTTATGTTTAGATTCTCATTTCTCTATTATTCATCTGTTTCAAGTCTCCTATGTTTCCACTTATCATTGTTTCCTCCTAATTTCATAGACATTAAACTTATTTACAATTGTTATGGGTCCCCATTTAACAATTTTCCATACTCTCTTTTTACTTGGGTTTATTTAGGTTCAATAAATTTCTTATTTTAACATATAAATCATTTAATCAATATAAATAATAATTTACAGAAAATACCCAGAGTTGACAATTATACCTAGAATATATAATAATTTTATTATAAAAATTCTAGGTGGCACTTGGGGCGTTACAAATTTCTCTTTGCACATTGGAGGAGACATAAGGAGGGTTTTGAGACAACGGTGCTTGTTTTGGCTTATAGATCAGCCAGCACCAAGATAAGATGATCCTAAAGCTCGTTCCTTATCACCACAGGTGGGGAACACGGAGTTTCAACGGTATAGAAGCGACAAGGAGGAAAGCGATGAGTGTTGCATCAGCGATTCTGAGACAAGTGACCTGAGACTATAGTCGAGACGAGGATGCATAACAGTGGGCATATGCAATGAAAGCGATGAAAGATAAAGATCTGCGGATGTGATAGTTAAAGGTAAATTTCTATCTTTGGATTAATGTATATGCATTGATTGATCCGGGGTTAGAGCTTCCCGTTCTTATGTTTGCACTTCCATTAGAGTTTGGGTAGTCCAGAGAGTGAAATAAGTATGATATTTTGGCCAACACAAATCCCTTGAACTTCAAGTGTCCATTGTGAATACGGTTTATGAATTTCCCATAGAATCTGAGTATCAGATTTCCTAGAGATTTGATCGAGTTGTCATTTAGAGAGTTTGATGTGATATTGAGGATGGTTGGCTATCGGGCACTAATTAGTGGATTGGTTGTGAGATGAAAGTGACCTTAAGGACAGCGGTGGCGAGAAGTGACTTTTATCGGCGGTCGAACCCCCTCTCCCCAATGGCGGCAGCCACCCTCTTTGCTAGAACAATGGGTTGAAAGGTGTAAACTATGTATAATGATAGATACAAAGAGGCGATCTAACTGTGGGCATTCCTACGAGTTTGTGATTATGCGGACGTATTTCTTGAGGAGTTTGCAGGATTACCTCCACAGAGAGAGATTGAGTTATGTCAGCGTTCTTCATAGTGCCACTGACGGCATCCATTGCCCTGTAGATAATCCATTGGGTTAAAGAATTGGAAAGCCAGTTGCAGAATTATTGAGAAAGAAGTTGTCAGTCAAATTGCCATCACCGCCGGTGAAACTAAATATCTTCATCAGAAGAAAGATGGTACGCGGGTTTTGTGATTATAAACAAAATAGATAGGATGATTATAGAAGAGCAAATATCTCTTACGGTTGACTTATTAGACTAATTGAGAGAGGTGCAAATGCTTTTTGAGATTGACTTGCGATCCCAGGTATCATGATTGGGATGCGGAATATGGATGTGCATAAATGCGTTGGAAGCAGCGGTATGGACATTACCTTGAGTTCATATAATGCATTTAGGTTGTGATGCTCAAAGGCTTTTCATGGACTTAATAAGACATGTTTTAACATTGTATGAATCAGTTTGTCGTGGTGTTTATAGGCGACATTCTTGTATCTTATTCAAGGATCGGAAAATCATGATAACAGGTGATCTTTGAAATATGAGAAAGAGAAAGGATTATATATCACAAAATTGAGCAATGTATGAATTTTGGTTGGAAGAAGTTATATACATGGACACATTATATCAAAAGAAGGAATTGGAAATTTGGATCCAAAGTGATGGAAATTGAATTCATTGGTGAGAAATATAGAAATATATCAAATTAAATCATTTTCACTGAGATTGGCAGGATTATAGAGGTTGAGTTAAGGTTTCGATGACTAAACCCTATCAAGGTTGCTCAAAGAATGTGAAACGAGATACGGTGAAAGTGTCAGAGTAGGTTCCCGAAGAGTTAAAACATTATAATCGAGGCATGGTTCTTGCTCAGTTCCATTTCAGTGAGATATGCAGTTTACCAGTGATCACGTGATTAAATGGACTCGAATAGATCATAATACAAGAGAATTAAAGTGGTAGTTTGTATGAGGCGGGTTGAAGTGGCACTGAAAAGATTACCCTCATGACTCATATGGAATTAAACACTATTGTATTTGCATTGGAGACATTATATATGGGGAAAAGTGTTTCATCTACGATCTGGATTCTTGAATATTTTCCCTCCTGATAGAGCTTAACATGAACAGGTCGTGAATGGATCAGTTGATTAAAGATTATGGTGCCACGCAGTTGGTTATCACCGGAAATGATATGTAGTGGCCAATCTGCGTTGGTACAGAAGTTAAATACGATACTTTCTGACATTGAATGTCATATGATTGTAAGCAGCGATTGAAATAATTGAGGGTTAATAGTTAGGCGGGATTTGTTCAACAAGATCATTTCAGAGCACAAAAGAATGATAAGAAAAATTGCCATGGTAGGTCAGAATTAAGGAGAGGGGCAGAAAGTCAGTGTTCGTGAAGGAAGATGGGTCTTAACGTGTAAGATCGGGTTTATTAACGCTTCTTGTAGTGAATTGAATCCATTCTGAAAGAGCTGCTGAAGTGGATCTTTTGCTGTAATCAATTAGCATAAAGATGTATCAAGATTTGGGTTTTTATATTGGTGATTAGGAATGAAAAGAGATGTATACGGGGTGTGACCAAAGTATGAATTGTGTCAAAAAGAGTGAAGCACCAGTTCTTTGGATTATTAAACCATTAAAATCACACGGGTGAAATGGACCTAATCACTGGATTTTGTGGTTGGGTTACATTGACAGGAAGAAAGCATGACTCAGTTTGGGTCGTGGTAGATCAATTGACTAAGTCATCTCTATCTCTGGTTAAATTGACTATTCATAGCTACATTGGTAAGGCGCACATCGTGAAATAGTTTGTTTGTGAGGTTATTATCCATCATTAGGATAAGTCAGGGTTCTCTCGAGATTTTAGGAAAAGGTACAGAGGCTTTGTGCATAAGCGAATTTATTACGACATTCCACCGTAAAAACCCAGGATATTGGATGGACAATCGAAAAGAGTCAAGTGTTGGAAGATATCTTTGAAGTTGTGTGATGGAAACTATGAGGATAATTGGGATATACACATTCCTCTAGTTGAATTTGTGTATATACTAGCTTACAGTCGAGTATTGGAATGGCGCTACACGAGGCTTTCACGGAATGAAATGCGAAAACACCATTATGTTGGACCGATTTAAATGAGAAGAAGATAATTGACCCGCGATTTGATTCCAAGAAGCCCAGGAAAAAGTGAAATGATTAGAGAAAGATTGAAAGTAGCCACGGATAGACAAAAAAAGTCTTGTACTGACATGAAAGAAGGATGTTCGTTATGAGATCAGTGAGAAGGTGTTTATGAAAGTATCGCCTTGGAAAAAGGTAATGAGATGCGGGAGAAAGAGCAAGTTGAGCCCTAGGTTCATTGGGCCCTATGAAGTGATTGAAAAAGTGGGTCCAGTGGCATACAGATTAGCCTTACCTCTAGAGTTGGAAAAGATCAATAATGTTTTTCATGTGTCCCGATGTTGAGGAGAATGCAGGTGTTAAGACCATAAGTTGTGCCTATTCAAATTTATGAAACCATTACTAGAAGACTATAAATTAATCATCGACAACGACGCCAAAAACTTGTTAAAACCAAATATAACTTGTATGCTCATAAGTATAATTTTTTTGTCTCTAAACACAATTAAAGATTTAATTTGGTCTTAAAAACTGCAAGTGCACAGGTCGTACAAGTGATAAAGTGGAACTATAAGTCCGGATATAGTTCCCACATAGATTGAAAAGAATTAAACTTCAACTACCCCAAATACTCAAGTTCTACACTATTTGAACGTCTAGTTTAGAGAAAATTTAGTAACCTAATAAGAATTTTAATAACTGGAATCCTACATTTAAAATAAAGGGAAAATTTTAAATCCTAAATATAAAGTGAATTTGGGCAGGATTCTTGGAAGTAGACCTTTGGGATTTCTCTCTTGTGAAATTATCAATTCTGCATCATAATCTAATTCTATTTTCACTTGAGTTGGAATGCAATTTGTCAAGAGAGGCAAGGTATTATAGTTTTGATTCCTCCTCCCCAACCATACTACTTTCTTGAGTAGAGATTCATGTTCATTTACGAATCATGAGTTCTAATCAGTACTTGTAGAATGTCTCTATAAGATTTGGGTATTTTTCTTTTAAATACTTCTTTATTTCTTATATTACCCAGTTTCTTGCTTCCTAAAACGAGCCCAGTGCTAGATTTCTACAAAATGAATGATGTCTCATCCTTAAGATCTGAAAGAGTTTTCCCTTTCCTTGATTAGATCTCATCTAACACGGGATCAAGATCATTCCTCCAGACTAAGGAAAGATCTCTAATTGATTAAATTGATATATCACTCAACCCTTCTCAAACCATGAGCAAATTGAGGATTTATCTAAGCGCATAAGCTCATTAGTTCTTCCAATATTAGTCTAGCATACTGATAACTAATCTATGCTCTCGGAATCTCCATCTGTGTCACTCGAGAGGGGGCCTCTTGAAAATGAGAGCAGGATAATAGTCCTTCATTGGTATTAGCTACTAAGATTGGGAACAAATTAATTCACAACATCGCCATCCAAATAAATTCAAAACCCTCAACTTAGGAAATTTTCTTCTCATTATGCCGAAAAGACCATAACTAACATCATATATTTCCTAGAAGAAATTGTGTTCTCAGAAGCGGATACAGTATGCTTGAAATGCGATTAGAAGAATTCCTTTATGCTTGCAATCCAGCGAAGAAATGAGTTCCCGGCTTTTGTCTGAGTTCATTGAATTCAAAGCAGTAATTGTAAATGAATTTAGGATTTAAATTTAACTTGAAACTTAGAACAATTTATGGTTTGAATCTAGTAAACAAATTAAACGGTCTAAGCTAAATCTAATCTACGAAGAAAAGAAAAATAAAAGAAAAAAAAAATATATATATATATATATATATATATATATATATATATATATATATATATATATATATATATATATATATATATATATAATACAAAAGTCTCGACTCTCGGGTACTCTGGTTAGTCCGTGCTAAATAGCGCCTCACTTTCCGTAGTTGTTTCTATTGATAGAGCCCTAAAGGTTTGGGCCTTAAAATTGAGGCTATGTGTGAATCCCTAAAAATTATAGCCCAGATTTGCCTTCTCTGTCGCTACCTAGAAGTTTTTTCGCGACAGAGTTTTGTGTCTTTGTTGCAGGTTCTTGTTGTAGCAATGCATCGCGATTTGAAGATCTTATGATCCTTCTTGCTTTAGTTGCGACATCTTATTTTGTTGCGACAATCTTCTTTCTTTAAGCATGATAACTCTATTGCGACAAAGTTTCGCTGTCGCAACAATGGCTAATGCATTCCTTAAGCGGTTATATCATAGCAGCGATAATTATGTGTAACCACGGTTCGGTCTGCTCAATTGGTGTCATGACCCAAGTTTTGCTATCATAACCCAGCATCTCTGTTCAGGTTATGTTGCAACATTATCTTGTATTATCCGCATTTCTGTCGCAACCCAGAAAGGCTTTCGCGACAGAGGCTTGTTGCCACTGAGATTGACTTCTTGTCGTAGCTTGATTATGATGTTGCGACATGGCTTCTTGGTGTTGTCAATATTTGCTGTCGCGACCTAGTTTTCATGTCGCGACAAGACTCTTATGTGTTCAGCTTACTCGTTTTGTCACGACCCAGTTTGTTATGTCGTGACAGAACTTTTTTGCATTGTGTTTAATTCTTTGTCGTGACATATAAAAGTCTGTTGCAACCTCGTTTTGCTCTGTTCAGCTTATTTTTGTGTTGCGACATTAAGATCCATGTCGCGACATAGACTTTTCTCCTCAGCTTGAAGTATGTTGCAATGTTGGGTTCCTTTGTTGCGACCAGACCAATTCAACAAGTGAGCGTCATTTGAAGCGACATAAATTTTCTTGTCGCGACTAAACAACTTCTTTCAGTGCTCTCTTCTGTCTCAACCAGCTCCTCCATGTTGCAAGAGTCAGTGTCGCAACAAAGTAAATTCTATCGCGACATAGATTCTGCCTTCTGATCTTTCATTATGTGTAGCATATCATCTTTGTCTAAACTATCCTTCCCATTTCTGTCGCATCTTTGTCTTTTGTTGCAACATAGCTCATCTGCAATTTTAGATCTTGTGTTTGCAACAAATGTGTGCGACACGGATCTCTAGCCCTTTGCTTAGACATTTTTCGCAACACACTAAACTCTGTCGCGATAGAGAATTTATTGCAGTCTTGTTTTCTTTTCTTTCTTCTTTGAAATCTCTCCTTTTGAATTAACTCACATAAAACACAAAGTTTGTAAATATTCCATAATTTGCATTAAAACAACTACGAAAATACTAAAAGCAATGAGAAAAATGGATTAAAAATAGATGAGTTTAAGACTCATCAAATTCCCCCAAACTTAAGAGTTGAGGCTTCTAAGAGTTCTTTACTGTGCTGAAACCTGGGCAAATAAGAGTTCTTTACTATATGATTAGAGTAAAGGAAGGGTTTGAGGCTTCTAATTGCTGTTTAAATGAAGAAACTAGACAATTTGGCTCAAATCTGGAATTAGAGTATGTATGCATGTGAGGTAGGCTTGAAAGGCTCTCAAACTTCGAGGATGGCACATATCACTTTTATTAGTGTAGTATTACCTAGGATTTCGTAGCAACTAATAATCTAACAAGTTCTAGGACCTTGGAATTTGCTTGTGGCGAACCGGAAGATGTCCCTAATCCTTCACAATTTGTTAAAACATTTGACCATGTGCATTGTTTTGGGACTTTCTTGATATGTGTTCTCTAATAGTTTCAATTCTTATTTGTGCTATCTATTTAATACTTCTTCATCTGAACCTTAAACTTCATTCTAACACACATGCAACTTCCTTTTCCAATTCATTGAGGCTTGCCACAATTTCAATTACACTTATTGTTGGATTATTCATTAGCTGTTATGCAATTCTGTATCAATTTATCATGCCAAACAAACAGGAATGACATCAACAACTTGTTCGCTCAATCCAATGTATCCAAACAATTCACCATCGTTGGCCAACACATTTTACATCATATTCATTCATTTATTAAAAGTAAATTTAATCTAATAAATAATTAACACACCGGACAAAATTTCACACGAATCATTCGGAAGAATTGTTGTTGATCTTTTATTAAGAGGGATGGTTACAATTTTGGTTTGGAGAGAAAGAGGCTACAAGGGTTCATCTCCTTCTTTTGTAGGATTTGGGAATTTTTAGGTTAGGAGGTTCAAGGTTGAAGTTAGCTACAGATGGAGGAAACTTGGGTATTGAGATGTTTGATTTCTCTTTCTCTAGAGGTTCTTCCCTGTTGAAGAGGAAATGATCATTGGTATATTCCACTCGAGTCATCAATTCATCTTGCCTCATACCTATTTGATTCATGGTTCCTTGAGTTCGATGAGCATAAGTGTATGTTCACTCAAATTTGGTCACACGATCAATTGTCATTCCATAATTTTATCTGTAATTATTTGTCCATCTCTGTAGCTCTTGTCCCTCTTCTCCATAAGCTAAATTCCTTGAATGGTTCCTTGTAGAGATACTCGAACCCTGCGCATACACTGACATACTACCTTCCATCTTTTCTTCTTCTTTTCAAAGGTCGGCCACATCTTCATCCCTTTTAGTTGTTCATTGTAGAAGGTATTTATCTTCGAGATCCTAGCCTTTATTAATGTTCTTTCTCCCTCTCTATTTCTTCCTTCCACTCTTCATCCCTGCAGCAGTAATTGTTCCCATATTTGCTCTCTTCTTGGTCCCGGCTTCCAAAATTCTTCTACGATCCTCTGTTCTTTGCTCCCATTTTCTCTCTCTCCTCCATTTCTTTCTTTATTAACACCAGCATGTTCATAATCTCTGCATTTCCTTCATTGCTCCTTGAACTTTCTGCTGGTTTAGAATAAGTTTCCCTTACATCGGGAGGAGAATTAATCATGGACTCCTTTCGTTATGCATTTCGTCCTCAGATGGCAGTTGGCCCCCAACTGGGATTTGTTCCATCCCTACTAGTTCATCTTCTTCTTCCTAGGGCCCCTCTGCTACTTCCATAATTTCCATCTCCTTTGTTTTTCTGCTCTTTGGTCCCTTGATTACTCTTGTCAATGTCAAAGGAGAAACCTTAGGACAGGTTTCCTTCTCTACCCATATCCCTTTCACTCCAGCCAAAACACAGAGTCTGGTGATAGTTCATGGACGGGGGATCAGTCCCCTTTTCATAATCTTGTGGAAGGTTCTGATAGATGTTTCAATAATTTTCCCCACGTCAAACTTGTATCCCTTCAGTAGGGCATACAAGAGAATGGCTTCATTCTCCCTTATTGTGCTTAGATGCTTAGTAGGAATAATAACATAAGCGATAAAATAAAACTAGACCTTGGCTTCTTCTGTTAGGGATCCCCTGTGGATGGATTCATGAGGATTTTTCTTAGTTGAGTTCCATTCCCATGCTCACTCCCGTCGAGAAATCGACAATCTTGTCATGATTATTAAGTTTCTCCAAACGAGTCTTTTGAACTTAGATCCATTCTTAGGATCTTTGATTTAATAGAACCTCATTGATCATTTCATGACCCATGGGGATATACTCCTCGGCGTGGCGAGTCCTCCCTCATATCTATCGTATTTGGAATAGAACTCCACGACTCTTGTAGCAAACCAATTGGTTTATTGCTTGTAGAATAAACTCCAGCCCCTTTTTTGATTATCTCGACCATGAGGATAGGCATTACCGAACCCCTTTCCAATAAACCCTTTGTTTAACAAATTCTTTCCCATAAGGGTAGGCTAATGAAGAGTAAGCTTCGTTTTCTTCTGCTTCTTTAGCTTGCTCAGCTATACTTGTCAGTTTTGGAGAACTTCTTCAGTTTATGCCTCAATAAATGAATGCTTCTCCTCAGTGAATTACATGACAATTAATGATTAGGTCACATCAATATCTTTTAAATTTACTTGTGGAATTTATTTTGTGACCCTAAAATGAAAATTTTCACCCCATTCTTTAAAATTCCATGTCGCGACACACTTTAGGTTTGTTGCAACAATGACTCGTCCTGACAGTAGAAAATTTTGTCGCGACACATGTCATTGGACCCAATAAATGTCTATAGGTTATAATTTGGGTTGCGACAAGAATTTTCCCATCGCAGACGAGATTTGTTCTACAAACTGAAAAGTGGGTCGCGACGGAGTTTGAAGTTGGTCGCGACACTGTTTCTGTTGCCATTTACTTTAGTTTAAAATTTTTTGTTGCAATAGGAAAAATAGGGTCACGACATTATATTTCAGTGAGTTCTGTCACGACCGAACTTTTAATGTCGCGACCTAATTTTCTTATAAATTGTCTTAATCAATCAATTCCTTGTTGCGACAACCCATTTTCCTTACTTATAAAACAGTGTCGCAATACAGATTTTATTGTTGGGACCAAAATTCATTTCCCAAATTAACAACTTAAGCGCCTTCCAATTCAGTTAACCACCCACAACTCAATCAAAATTTTCAATTCAAGCATTGTGAAGACATATTTAGCAACAGAAAATCATCAATTCAATCTTAAACAACTATCTCATTAAAACACATCAACATAGCATTCAAACAATTGGCAGCAAACTCCCGAACTTAAGATATGTATTATTGTACAAATAAGTTTAGGGAATGAAATACTCCCCTTGCGGTCATTTTACACTTTGGTCGGTTTGAGCGGTGTGGCACAATAAAATTTGATTCCAGTTCATCATTCCTGTCCAAAAAAAAAATAGCAAATGATCAAGCTTCCTAAAAAAAAACTTCTAGCCAAATCAAAATTTAATAATCCAAAATCACAAAAAAAAAAAAAAATCAGCTTGGGTTGCCTCCCAATTTGCTCAATGTCCTTAGCTGAACCTGGTTTGTAGAGTGTCTTCATTTCAGTCATTTTCTTTTCTCTTTTCAAAATCTGGATCTACCTCTTGTATGCTTCCTCCAAGATAATGCTTTAATCTCTGACCATTTACTTTGAAATCATTTCTAGATTCAGTCTTTAGTGTTATTGCTCCAAACGGTGTCCTTGTTAACACTGTATATGGACCACTCCATCTTGATTTCAATTTTCCTTGGAAAGAGCAGGCACAGGTTATATAAGAGAACTTGTTACTCGCACGCTTGGCTTCCGCCGCAGAATTTTATGATCGTCTGCAAACTACTTGGTCTTTTCCTTGTAGATTCTGGCATTGTCATAAGCTTAATTTCTCAATTCTTCGAATTCATTCATTTGGAGTAGTCTTTTTTCCTTGGCAGCTTGAAAATCACAATTCAATTTCTTTATGGCCCACATAGCCTTGTATTCTAATTCTAAAGGGAGATGACAAGGTTTCCATATTGTTACATGGGGACATTCCAATGGGTGTTTTGTAAGAGTTCTATAAGCCCATAGTGCATCATCCAGTTTTATGGACTAGTCTTTCCTGCTTGCACTCACTGTTTTCTCCAGAATTTTCTTTATCTCCCTATTGGAAATTCCCTGACTTATCCATTTGATTGAGGGTGATAAACCCGATCCGATCGTGTTTGATTCCATACTTGCTCATGAGTTTTGCAAAAACTTTATTTGCAAAATGGCTTCCCTCATCACTGCTAATTGTTCTGGGTGCTCCAAATCTGCTCAAAATGTTCCTTTGTATAAACCCAACAATTGTAATAGCATCATTTCTAGGACAAGCTGTTGCTTCCACCCATTTGGATACATAATCCATAGCTAGGAGAATGTATATATTACCAAATGATGATGGAAAATGTCCCATAAAGTCTATTCCCCATACATCAAAAATCTGCACCACCAGAATTCCCTGCAGGGGCATTTTATTTCTTCTGCTTTTGTTGCCCATTCTCTAACAAGCATCACAATGTTTTACCGACAGCAGTCTTTGAATAAGTAGGCCAATAAAATCCTGATTGGAGAATTTTCTAGGTTGTCTTGTCTCCTACAAAGTGTCCTCCTTATGGGAATGCATGACATTTTTCCATAATACCACCTTGTTCTGTTTCTGGGACACATCTCCTTGTGATCATGTCTGCTCCTCTTCTATCTGTAGCGATTGGGTCATCCATATATATAATGCGCAATCAGTTCTCGAATTTCCTCTTTTCTTTGGTGGCCCGAATTCATATGGCATAATTCCACAAGCTAAGTAATTGACAATATCAGCATACTAGGGTGTTTGTCTTGACAGCATCAATACGTACACATGCTCATCGGAAAAATTTACGCTGTTGCTTCCCTTTTACGTTTCCAGCAATTCTCTCCAATCTAGGCAAGTGATGCCTTTATCACATTGTCACTACCCTTCTTATCCTTGATTTGAATCAAATTCTTGTAGCAGTGCACCCATCACGTCCGGTCTTGGCTTTGCATCCTTTTTTGCCATTAGATATTTAATTGCGACATGTCCGGTGTGTATAACAACATGGGACCCCAGTGTAAGGCCTAAATTTTTTCTAAGCTTAAATACCATTACTAGCATCTCCTTTTCTGTGGTGGAGTAGTTCTTTTATGCCTCAGTGAAAGTTTTGCAAGCATAGTATATGGCCTTGAATATCTTGTCAGTTCTCTCTGTCCCCATCTGACTCCATGCATAATCGCGGCATCACACATAATTCAAACTCATTGCTCCGGTCTTGTGTCGACATAATGGGGCGATACTAATCTGTATTTAATTTCCTCCGTCTGTGCCATGATTCATCAAATCAAAATTTGAATCTTTTTCCAGTAGTTTACTGTGGTCTAGAGATCTTTGAAAATTCCTTAATAGGTCTTACATGTAAAATCCGGCATGTCTGGAAGCTTCTTATTCCCTTCAACTTTGTTGTAGGTGACATGAGAGTTTTTATATGATAATCTTTCTTGAGTACACTTCCAATCTAGCAGCATAAATCTTGTGCCCCAAGACAATACCTTCAGTTACCATGAAATGACATTTTTTCCAATTTAAAGCTAGATTCTTGTCTTGGCACCTCTGAAGTACTGTTTCTAAGTTTTTTCAAACAATCTTCAAAATTGGATCCATATTCTAAGAAATCATCCATGAATATTTCCATAACCTCTTACTTAAATCCAGAATATAGACATCATACATCTTTGAAAGGTGGACAAAGCATTACATAATCCAAATGGCATCCTTCTAAAGGCAAATGTGCCATAAGGACATGTAAATGTTGATTTCTTCTAATCCTCTGGGGCTATTGAAATCTAGTTATAACCAGAATATCCATTAAGAAAACAATAAAGGGAGTGCCTTGCTAACTTGTCCAACATTTGGTCAATAAAAGGTAGAGGATAATGGTCATTTACATTTAGTAGTGTTTAGTTTCTGTAGTCAATATACACCCTCCATCTTGTTATAGTTCTTGTAGGAATCAATTCATTCTTCTCATTTCGATCACGGTGGAACCACTGTGGAACCACATGTCATGGGCTCACCCCGAGTTATGCGAAATTGCATTTATGAAGCACGCATTTAGCCATTCGGTACTTCTTTTACGACTACTTCTTTCATTGGATTCAGCCTTTATACGATGCTCTATGGGAAGTTCTAGCATTCTCCTCCACGGGATCTTATGCATACGATTGAAGGGCGATTCCTTTCCAATCTTCTATAGACCAAGCTATTGCTCTTATATTTAAAGAGTCTCCCGGCGGTTTTGCTCTTCGGCTTAGCTAATCCAGCTGAAATGATAGCTGGCTTTCCCTTTTCTAGTTATAAGAAGGCATATTTTAAATGTTCAGGAAATTCCTTTAGTATTAAACCTTCTAAACTTTTGTTCTCTTTAGCCACTTTTTCTTCCTGCTTGCTAGATCTTTACGCCTTTGTTCTCTCTAATACGAATCTTGAATCTTTTATTCAAATTGGAGTTAAATTTAACTCAAGATGCTCAAGATCTTGGAAATTCATCTCATTCATTCATTGAATTTTGAAAATTACAATCGGTGGCTAGTTCGGAAGCCCCGATAGAATTTTGTTTCTACAAATTCACGGTCAGCACTTATGAGTTCTAGTTGTTTCAGACTGTCATTGAGATTGAAATGCCTTTATCTCAATGAGAGTCGATTATATCCGGCTGCATAGGGCACCTCTTCAGCAATCTCTTGAACCTCTCCCATGCAGTGTAGAGACTCTCATCCTCTCCTTACTTGAACACAATGATTTTTCTCTTCTCTCAGTAGTGAGAGTTGAAGGGAAAAATCAACTCATGAATGCCTCGACCAGTTCCTCACAATTATTCACTGATGCCACTGGCAATGACTCAAACCATGTGGCTACCACGTCTCTCAATGAGAATGGGAAGAGTTGAAGCTTAATTACATCTGGTCTTACTCCATTCGGTTTCACAGTGTTTTCCATCCTCATAAATCTCCCCAGGTGCTCATTTGGATCTTCTGAAGGGTAGCTAGTGAACTGGTGTTCTTTGCAGTAGGTATGTCGAAGTTGAGCAATTTCCAAATTCATTTGCTTCAATAGGGGTTATGTCACGATGGAGTATTCTTCTTGGATGATGGGCTCCAAAATTCCTCCGTTGTGTTGAGCCTTTATGGTCTTTACACTTCTTAACTAACCACGGAATAGTCTTGTCTTTGTTGATTATCAATCTTATCTCGATCTTGGTAGCTTTCTCATATTTTGGGGTTCTTTCAATTTATGTATCTGAGCCCAACGATTTTGCTTACGATTTTCTATGCATTTAATATTTTCCTGAAATTGAAACACAACGAGATCAAATAGAGTCGGTGATAACAAATTGTATATTTATTAGGCTTCCAAAAAGATCAGTAGCTTATTCAACCATTGCTGTTAAAACTGTTTTTGCTAATTTTATGAAATTTTTGTAAAACAAAGAAAAATGTCCAAATTAGCATTTCTCTCTTTTGTCAAAATATTGATTTTTAAATTCATTCGATCCCCGGCAACGGCGCCAAAAACTTGTTAAAACCAAATATAACTTGTATGCTCATAAGAAGAATAATTTTTGTCACTAAACTCAATTAAAGATTTAATTTGGTCTTGAAAACTGCAAGTGCACGAGTCGTACAAGTAATAAGTGAACCTATAAGTGGGATATCGTTTACGGAGATTGAAAAAATTTAAGCTTCAACTACTGACTACTCAAGTTCTACACTATTTGAGCGTCGGCTTAGAAAGGGTGGTAACCTAATAAAATTTTAGCCTTCAGAATCTATTTAAAAATAAAAGGGAAAATTTTTAATCATAAACATAAACTAAACTGAACCATATTATCACTGAAGTAGATAACTGGGATTTCCTCTTTTGTGAAATTATCAATTCTGCATCATATTAATTACATTTTCTCTGAGTTGGAATCTAAATTTGTCAAGAGGCAAGGTAGTATAGTTTGAATTCCTCCTCTAACCATAATTTTCATTGAGTAGAGATTCATGTTCATTTTTGAATCATGATTCTAATCAATTACTTGTAATTAGAATTTCTCTATAAGATTTGGGTATTTTTATTTTTAAATATTTCATACCCATTTTTTATGACTACAGATTTCTTGCTTCCCAAGACAGGGCAATTGCTAGATTTCTACAAAATGAATGATGTCTCATCATAGAGTCTGAAAAGTTTTACCTTTCCTTGATTAGATCTCAGCTAACAGGATCAAGATCATTCCTCAGACCAGGAGATCTCTAATTGATTAAATTTCTATATCCTCTGACCGCTTCTCAATATGAGCAAATTGAGGATTATCTAAGTAACCTTTCAAAGCTCATTGGTTCTTCCAATATTAGTCTAGCATACCCCCAAGTAACTAATCCTATGCTCTCGAGAATCTCTATCTTGTGTCACTTTCGAGAGGTCTCTTAATCGAGAACTAGACAATAGTCCTTTCATAGGTATTAGCTACTAAAGATTAGAGCAATTAATTCACGACATCACCTGTCAAATAAATTCAAAACCCTCAACTCAGAAAATTTTATTCTCATTGTGCAGAAAAGACCATAACTAACACCAGATCTTTCCCAACAGAAGTTGTGTTCTCAAGAACTGGATTACAGTATACACTAAAATACTGATTAGGAAAATTCAGCAT
The DNA here is from genome assembly GCA_016808115.1 of Tetrastigma voinierianum. Taxonomy (NCBI): domain Eukaryota; kingdom Viridiplantae; phylum Streptophyta; class Magnoliopsida; order Vitales; family Vitaceae; genus Tetrastigma; species Tetrastigma voinierianum. The sequence goes on from JAEQBH010004350.1 coordinate 25,632, forward strand.
GCTTGCAATTAGCGAAGAAATGAGTTCCGGCTTGCAATGGAGTTCATTGAATTCAACTTGATATTAATAAATGATTCAAGATTTAAATTTAACTTCAAAACTTCTTAACAATTTACTGTTTCGGATCCAGTAAACAAATTAAACAGTCCTACGCTAAATAGAATCTACGAAGAAAAGAAAAATAAGAAAAATAAAAGAAAAGAAACAAAAATATATAATACAAAAGAGTCCTCAACTCCTCAGGTACTCTGGTTCGTCCGTGTTATTTGTTGCCTCGCTTTCCGCAATCATTTCTATTTATAGAGCCCTAAAAGTTTGGGCACTAAAATTGAAGCTATGTGTGAATCCCTAAAAATTATAGCCCAGATTTGCCTTCTCTGTTGCGACCTAGAAGTTGTGGCGCGACAGAGTTTTGTGTCTTTGTTGCAGGTTCTTGTTGTAGCAATGCAGTCGTCTATCGCGACCTGAAGATCTTGTGCTCCTTCTTGCTTTAGTTGCGACAACGTATTTTTGTTGCGACAGTCTTCTTTCTTTCAGTATGATAACTCTGTCGTGATAGAGTTTCCTTTGTCGCGACAATATTTTGTGCATTCCTCAAAAGCGTTTGTCTGACATCGATAATCATGTCGTAACACAGTTTCAGTGCAGCTTCTGCAAGTTAGTGTCGAGACCCAAGTTTCCATGTCGCGACGGCATCTCTGTTCAGGTTATGTTGGAACACTATCTTGTATTATCCGCATTTCTATCGCGACCTAGAAAGTGCATTACGTGAGGCTGTGCGAGCTTGAATTGCTTGTCATTAGCCGTTCAATGTTGCGACATGGCTTCTTGGTGTTGTCAATATTTGCTGTCGCGACCCAGTTTTCATGTCGCGACAAGACTCTTCTGTGTTCAGCTTACTCATTCTATCGCGATCCAATTTGTTATGTCGCGACAGAACTTTTTTGCATTGTGTTGAATTCTTTGTCGAGACATATAAAAGTCTGTCGCGGCCTCGTTTCTCTCTGTTCAGCTTATTTTTGTGTTGCGACATTAAGATCCATGTCGCGACATAGACTTATCTCCTTAGCTTGAAGTATGTTGCAACGTTGGGTTCCTTTGTTGCAACCAGGCTAGTTCAACAAGTGAGCGTCATTTGTCGCGACATAAATTTTCTTGTCGCGACTGAACTTCTTCTTTTAGTGCTCTCTTTTGTCTCAACCCGGCTATACATGTTTGCAAGAGTCGATTATATGCATAGTAGATTCTGTCGCGACATAGATTCTGCCTTATGATCTTTCATTATGTTGCAACATAACTGATCTTTGTCTCAGCTAGCTCCTTCCCATTTCCTATCGCGACATGCTGTCTTTTGTTGCGACATAGCTCATTTGCCAATTTTTAGATCTTGTGTTGCGACACATAAAATATTGTTGTGACACAGATCTCTAGCCCTTTGCTTAGACATTTGACGCGACCTGGACATGTCGCGGCAGAGGCTAGCGCAGTACTGTTTTTCTCTTTCTTGCTTGCTAGAAATCTCTCCTTTTGAATTAACTCGGCGAAACCTAAGGATTTTAAATATTCCATACTTTTACATTAAAAACTGACTCGAAAAATACTAAAACAAGCCGAGAAAAATGGATTAAAAATAGATGAGTTTAAGACTCGCTCAACGAGGTCGGAACCCATGTCGCATGTAGTCTCTTCGAGGGCGATTGAGCTGAACCGGTTGTATGAGAGGGCTAGTAGAGATCTTGGCGAAGTGAAATAATTGGAACAAGTGAATCCCACTAGTGAAGTGCTGCGGAGAAGCCCGCAGACCGAGGAAAGCCATGTGGGAAAGCAAAGTTATGCGGCATCAATATCTAGCTTGTTCCAATGAAGAATTTTGATGACAAATTTTCTTAAGGAAGGAGGGTTATGCGCCCTAAATACCTAACAATTTCAGAACATGTTTAGGGTATAAAATAAAATAAATGAAATTTTCGAAATTTAAATTCTAAGAGCGAAAAAAAACCTCCTGACAGGAAATTTTACAAGAGCCAAATAAATTTGATATTGAAAATGTCAAATGAGGACCTAAGGGTCCTAAATGAGGAGGTAGTGTTAAAAATATGAATGAAATGAAAAATGAATGTGAAATGAAGCTTTTCAGAGGAATGAGAATAGTAGAAATGGGAATTGATGTGTAGGCTAAACAGGTACTGAAGGATTTGACTTAAGACCAAATTTGGTCTTGTAAAGGAGCATAACTCTCATTTGTGCATTTTGGGTTTGAAGAAAGAGAAGAGACACAGATTGAGAGAGAAGAGGAGAAGTCATTGTTCTTCTCCATGTAAACAAGAGATGAAGTGATCAAGGAGGAAGAAAGAGAAAGAAGAGCTTAAAGGTAAGAAAAACAAAACCCTAACCTTTTTTTTCTTATGTTTGGATTTGGGGAAAAACCCTAACCTTATGTAAAGGTGATTTTGATTGATTGTAGATCAGTTTTGGGGTTGTGTTGGGTTGAGTTTTGAAGTGTATTGTTCATTGGTATTGGTTTGGATTGGTTTTAAGGAATGTTTGTAAAAGGGAAATGTTGGGTTTTCAAAGAAAATGCCGTAAAAAATTTGTCAAAACTCATGTTCTTGTTTGGCTATAGATTAAGTTATAATCATCAAATAAGATTATTCCAGTGGTACGAACCATAGAATAGGGCTAAAAAATGTACAGAGGTAACTAGAAGAAAATTGTAGTACTAAGGCTCCCGAATATGGGCTTAAAGGTGAGTTCGGGTAGCTCACGGATATGCTCTGTTTTGGGTGTAGTTGTGGTGTTTTGGCAAGAAGTTAAGCTTCACTCATCCAAATTGAGTGATTCAAAATTATAGATAAACTAGACTTCTAGGGGAATAATTTACTTAGGAAGTGTAATTAAGTGTAACCCCAAAGTTCCATAAATATTTCAAAGTGGAATATATTTGATTCTGTTTTACATGAAATTAGAGTAGTCTAGATGTAAAATGCAATAACTTCAGTTTTGGTGATCCACATTGGATGATTCCAATTGGAGAAGAAACCTTAGAACCATAGATTCAAATGAGGGAAGGAACCATTACTAAATTTTGAAGTTAAGGCCCTAGAAATCGAAAAAAAAAATAGTAGGTGATCCAGTGAGCTAGGCATATCGATTAGTTTGGTATTAAAATGTCGTAACTTGAGTTTGGGTGATCCAAATTGGATGATTCCAATTGGAGAAGAAATATAAGAACCATAGCTTCAAATGAGTGAAGTAACCATTACCAATTTATGGAGTTAAGACCCCATAAATTGAAGAAAACAGTGGGTGATCCAGTGAGTTAGGCATATGGACTAGTTTGGCATTAAAATGCTGTAACTTGAGTTTGAGTTATCCAAATGAGATGGATTCCAGTACTACTGAAAATAGAACTCTAAGAATAACCAGCTAATATGTGATTGTCATTGTATTTGGACCGGGACTAACAAGGAGGAAGCTGCATTGAGTCGAGATTGAAGATTGGAATCAAAGCGACATTTGGACACTTTCTCAAACTCTCTCTCTATTTCTAAAATAATTGAATAATTACGAAATGATTTGAATTTTGGAAATGATTGAAAAGAAAGTGCATATTGATTTATGTTTTAAATGATTTGTTTTAAGTGATTTGAGACAATTGCTTGTGAAACGAATTTGCATAAGAAAATTTCATGAATGTGAAAATGTTCTATTTGCATACAAATATATATATATACTATTGTAAATTGTATTGAATGATTTTAATGCCCTTAAAAGAATGTTAACCGTTAGAATTCGAGTTAAAATTGGTATATCAGTAAAGAGTCGAACAATATACTATTGTGGCATACCGATTCGTAGCCATTAGGACAATATCGGTGGTATGCCTGACAAGTACATATTTTTAATATAGATATATTGGCCTCGACCCGTAAGGGGCAAGTAATGATGATTTGTTATCTTGTGCACAGCATATGTTAAATTCGATAAAGGAAAAATGATAATGAGATTGAAAGTGCCTGATTGTGCTTTTGGACCAGAAATTTTTTTCTTTCTTCACGCCTATAAAAATGCATAACTTGAGATGACCAATGAATTGCAATTTATTTATTGAATAGATAAATAGATATGTATTGTACTGCGTTGGTCATTGAAAATTGTACAAAAGCATTGTTTTATAAATATTTCATGTTTCGATTTAAAATGAAATGAAGAGAGAATAGAACTGTATAAAACCACTAAGCAAGAAAATACTTAGCGTGTTGTTTTTATCAACGCGCAGGTACCGAGTGAATAGGTACAAGAGTGAAGACCGCACAAGCATAGAGCCAACGTCAAAGCCATTCGGAGGAGAAGTAAAACCCCGCGACAAGAATGCATGAAATTGAATTGACTATTTTTGTATAAAGTATCTTGTGAAAGTTAAACTCTGATTCTATTTTGTAAATGTTTTTTATATTGAAAGCTACGATAATTTTGTAAATATTGGTACAAATGTGGGAGTTATCCAAAATGATGAATCTTCAGTAAATGTTTAAGTTTCTGCAAAAATGTTTAATGTATTTTACGTATCTTGATAATTATTTGAAATGTGTTTGGTATTGAAAATGTATTCACATTTGTATTGAATTTTTGTCTTTGGATTGGAAGTAGAAATTGAGGATCGTGTTCCCCATATCGGTTCCAGATTAATAGTCCCGGGTCGGGTAGAATGCAGCGATCGGGATCTTACAATGTGGATGCTTTTAAAGTAGTTAAGAAATGCATTGGGACCTATCATGAGACAATCATATGGATCATCTATTTAAATATAGTTGATTGTCTCATCACAACAATGGTGCAAGTATCCTTAGACTTGGGGTGCTTAAGGATATCTTGGATGTTGATTTTGTACTTTGACCTTAATCCATGTTGCCTCTTAAAGGTCGCTCTTTGGATGAGGATTGGGTATAGTTTGAGGTGTTTAAAGGTAATTGAGTAGCCAACAAAGGATTCGCCACTCCTAATAGAGGGAGGGTATACCTAAGGCCTTTTATTGAGGTCATTGCTCGAAAATCTCTTGCCATAGTGAGAAAATTCCTTGAGGTGTCTTCAAGTGCATAGCGACCAGTGATGAATCAGGACAAGATCAAATATCACTTGGGCTAGAATTGGCATAGCAGTCTAATTAGAGCCACACGTGTCCATGCTTTGAACCAAGTAGGGTATAGATTGGTGAAATGGCCAATTGCATGGTATTTGTCATAAGGAGGGTATCTGGTCAATTTATAGCATCTCGAAATATCTTACTGTAGTTTTGAGACTTGTTTAGGAGTATATTATAAGCTAAATGGAAATTCGAAATAAAATGAGAGACCGAAATGAATATTAGAGACAAGGGTAAAGTGGTCATTTACCACTCGACGACATAAATGGCATAAATCAATAAGTTGATATGCAATTATGGAATTTGTGAAAATATGGGATGCCTAAGTATAAGATGTGTAAGTTAGATTGAGATTAATAAAGAGAGAAAGGGCTAAATAGCAAAAATGGGAAAAATAAGCCAAAAATGGGTTTTATTTGTTTTAGCCAAACATGGCCTTAAGGAAAAATCTGGATAAGAGCAATTGGTCTCTCATTTTGAGAGACCAAACCGTAGAGAGAAGAAGAGGAAGAGGAAGAGAAGAAGAAGAGAAGAGAAGAAGAAAGGGAGATAAAAAAGGTATGGATTCTATGATTTTTGGCATGGATATTACATGGAAAGTGAGGATCTTATGGTTTTGTATGGAATTCTAGGAAATTTTATGAGTTCCAAACCTAGGGTTTAGTCAGGAATTGATCCTAACTCTAGGTTTGAATGAAATTGAGTTGAAAAACTCTAGCTTGGTTAATATAAGTATGGAATCCTCCCTTTTAGGTTGGATTCATGGGTGAGTGAAAGCAATTAGTAGGGTTTAGAACAAACCCTAACTAATCTTCATGTTTGGTTTGTGTATGGGTTATGACCCATATTAGAATGGTTTTGGGGAGAAATTAATGGAAAAGTTTTGAAGAAAGATATGTAATGAAAGATGAATTGAGTAAAATTGAGATTACATGAATATGAAGGGGTTTTGAGGTGTATATTGAGTATTGAGTGGATTTGGGTGAAAATATATGGAAAAATGGAAGAAAAACCCACATTACGGAGCAAAATTAGATTTTGTCTGGGTCACGGTCGAGTTATGCAGGCATAGGTAGTGTTCTATTTTTCTATTTTGACCAGCGTTTGTATTTTGACCATAACTTGCTCATTTCTGATCTGATTTGAGTTATTCAAGTTGCTGGTTAAAATAGACTTCAAGGCGAACCAAACATCCTGAAATAGGTACCTTCAAATTCTGATTCTATGTGGCGAAGTGCTCAGTGGTATGTTCAAGCCAATTTATGGTTCAGTTTTTGAACATAGATTAGCCCCGGTTGTTTAGGAATTAACTCTAGTTTCGGTGCTCCGATTTGGGTGATTCCAATTGGAGATGAACCCTTAGCACCTTAGCTTCAAATGAATACAAAAAACCAGGGTCAGGTATGAAATTAAGCCTCCTGAAAATGAGTGTTACAAACTGTCCCTAGTGTAAAATCAGTAAATTGACTAGTTTGGCATGAAAATGCCATAACTTTAGTTTGGATGATCCAATTGGAATGATTCCAATTTCTAAGTAAAGTAGACTCATAGAGGCACAAGAATACATGAATAATGTGTGTGAGATACATAAGCATCATACTGTACAAGTGTATGGAAATCTTATGTAATAGGAATGAAACTAAGAAAAGAGTATGGGAAATGATATGTAAGATGTTCATGAAACATGAATATGAAAGGCAATATGTTATGAACACAGAATGTGATTAAGATGGGTTATGAGTTCAAGACATATGATCATATGACTACCTAGGACCAAAGAATGAATGAGTTGATGTCCTAATTAGTGCTACGACACTCCTGTTTAGTACTTCGATTACTCTGATTAGAATCTTCTGAAACACTCTTGCTCGATACTTTGGTACTCTGTTGGTGCTCTGGCCTGCTTAATCTTGTATCGTACCTTGGTACTTATTGTCTTCAACGTCCTACTAAAATTTCTTATGATTGGTCTAGGGTAGTCCAAGCAGGTTATATGATAAGACCTACGAATAAAGAATAAGAGTAAAGATCCCGAATGTACCTTTGTATACATTCACATAGTACTACCCGGTACTCTGTATACGATTAATCTCTGTAGTACCTGGTACTCTGCATTATCGGCAAATAAATATAAGTTACAGTAGTACAGATTTACTCATTATCGATAAAATAAGTATAAGTTACGTAGTACCCAGAATGCTCAGATATCTATAAAAAGAGGTAAGTTATGTAATATAGTATAGAATGAGTGAAATGCACTGCAAAATTAACAAAATTATCGTGAAACCCAGTATAAGATAAGTAATACAAGTATAAGATCCGAAATACAAGAATAAGATCCGAAGGATAAGAATAAGCTCCGTAATACCAGTATAAGATCCGTAAGACAAGGATATGCTCTGTAGTACAAGTATAAGATACAAAGTATCTCTGTATAAATATAAGTTCTGAAGTACCTACGAGTACTCCTGTATCTGATTAATTTCTGTAGTACCTACGGGTACTTCTGTATCTGATTAATCTCTGTAGTACCTACGGGTATCTCCGTATAAGCTCCGGATAATGATTAATCTCTTTAGTACCTACGGGTATCTCCGTATAAGCTCTGGATAATGATTAATCTCTGTAGTACCGACGGGTATCTGTAGTACCTACGGGTATCTCCGTATAAGCTCCGGATAATGATTAATCTCTGTAGTACCTACGGGTATCTCCGTATAAGCTCCGGATAAGGATAAACTCAGTAGTACCCTACGGGTACTTCCGTATGAGTATAAGATAAGTTTGATATAAGCACAAGTTTGAGTCTCTTGGGACATTTGAACAAGTAGTACTTACGGGTACTTCCGTATAAGAATAAGTTCCACAATACCAGTATACGTTCCGTAATATCTCTGTAAACTCCTACGGGAGGTAAAGAGGATAGATATAAGTACCGATACGTGTATAAGTACCTCTGTATAAGCATAAGTTCTGTAAACTCCTACAGGAGATCTGAGATAGATATAAGTACCAGTACGTGTATAAGTACCTCTGTATAAGCATAAGTTCTGTATAAGCATAAGTTCTGTAAACTCCTACGGGAGATCTGAGATAGAGATAAGTACCAGTACGTGTATAAGTACCTCTGTATAAGCATAAGTTCTGTAACTCCTACGGGAGATCGAAACAAGTATAAGCTTGAGATAAATATGAGTATGTGGATAAGTACCTTCGTCTAAGTATATGTATAAGTTCATTATCGTATATGAGGAATATGAATAAGAATGTGTCCTTCGGGAGATATGAACTAGTATGAACCTATGGGTACCTTCGCATAAGTATATGTTCCGATTGTATAATAAAGCCATGGAACATAAACCATGCAAATTTGAATAAAAAGGAATTCAGCTCCGCTCTGACTATATATATACGGGTATCTCTGTATAGACTCTATACTTCTATGGGAGATGTAAGAATTCTGTTAAAAAGTCAGAAGGTACAAGTAGACAGAACTATGTCAATGACATGAATAGGAAAACGATGCGAAAACCGAAAGTCATGATACATGTAAAAGGTAGTGAGATGCCTTGCCATTGTATATGTCTAAGTTTCTTTCCCAGATATGATCGACACATTTATACATTTGGATTATGAATTCATGAAGATTTTGATATCTGTTTCTGTTATATGTTTATCATGATTCAGTCTAAATGCATGTGTATCAGTATAAGTTATAAGATATGTTTCCCACTAAGCGTAAAGCTTAGCATGGGTTTTTAATTCGTGTAGGTACAGGAGAAGACGTCTGAAAACATCCGCATACAGCTGGGCCAACACATTAGTAAGGGTTCACTACATGTAGGTTTGAACATGCGATTTGTAAATAAGAAATGCGAGTTTTGTATATGAAAATGGGACTGATATATGTGTATAGATTTTGATGGACACCACTCGATTAGTAGTTCTTTAAATATATGTATATGATATTTTGATTATGTTATAAGATGTGGGCCCATACCCACAGGTCTGGTCGGCTTTGAAAAAAAAAACGGGTAGAGTCGATTATATGGTCTCGCCCCAGAACTCGGTTCGGATCCGCATATGTCGAATTCGGACGAGAGGGAATCGGGGTGTGACACAGACCACTGACTCTCCAGTCAATTAGGGGTCATGATGTGTTGCTAGATTCCAATCTTGACTTACTTAATTCAATGGTTGAATCAAACAATATATATTGAAACCATATGGGTCACACACTTAGAAGAGTGTGGGGCGATATGAAATAGTTTGGACAATCGGAAATATGAGGGGATTAATTCTCGAGAATGGAATGTCACGGGATTAGTGAGTCTGGGTTCGAAAACCCTCGCTAAGAGATAACAAACTTGGGCTTGTACCTCTGCTTGGGAGTCGTGTGGAACATGCCATAATGCATTGGGATAAATGTGACTATCATCATAAGGTGAGGAGCATTTTAGTCATTTCATAGGATAGGGTTTTCCTATAAAAGTAATGTTATGGAAACCCTAAATGGATAATGACCATTTTTAAACTTGAGAGGTTCATGAAAAAAGGTCGTTTTCTCTCTAATCTCCAAGAAGTGTTCTAGAGATTTTGAGAGACTCGGATTTTGGCTTCCTCTTTGGATCGGGACTTGGCTAGCACCGTGACCCTTTTTGAGACCGTTGCCTTGGAGGTTTTCGCTCCACTCTTTGTGTGGATACGATCATAGGCGAACCTAGGACTTGGTTCGCTTTGGTCTAAGGTTGCTCCGACCACTAGCTCGGTTTTGGGCAGGCCTGGTGATCGTACACCTTTCTCTTTGTTGTAGAACCGAATTTGATGCTACAAGGGGTCCTTAGATGGGTTTTAGTTGAGATATTTTTTGTTTTTCGTTACTATCGACAAGTGTTTCCATCCACGAAACCCTTCAGTGGTATTAGAGCAACCTTGTGTGCATCAAAATCGGTTTATTGTTGAGAGTTTTCAGTTTTTGGTACTTATGTTTTCAAAAGTTTTGAAAATTAGAATTTTGGTATGAAAAGGTGTAGATCCAATGTTGTTCTTTATGTGTATGGTCATGAGATGATCTAGGATGGTGAATGTAAGAAGAACAACTTGGAGGTGAGGCTAAAAGTCCCAAATATTGGATTTTTATACTTTCCATTCTTCGGAAAACCCGGTAAGCGTTGCGGCGTTGGTGCCCGATGTCGTGAGGCGTTGTTTATCGGAAAGAACGAAGAGTCGGCGTCGTTGCAACGTCACGACGTTTTGATATTGCGATGTGACGTGACATGACATAATATGATGTAACGTGACATGATGCGACATGACTTGATGTGACATGACATGATGTGATGACATGCCGCCCAACAACTTACTCTCTTAAAACTTGCATTTTCAGCACGAGTCACTTTGGGAATCTGTGGTGCTCCCCTCAAATGGATTTAAAACAAATTCCTTTTCATCTTAATTATGAATAAATCACTCTCATTTTCATATTTAATTAGACAATAATCATTGTTAAATAGTCCTTTATATCCTTTCTCAACCAGTTGATCAACACTTAACAAGTTCTGATCTATGTCAGCAGATACAACATAATAGTGATTAACTTAGTACCATGACAAGTTGGGATAACTATTGTACATTTCCCTTGGCCAATGATATACTCACCATCACCCGCCATGGATTGATGAAGTGATTCACACCATTCTTTGAACATACTGTTGTTGTGTGCCATATGGTTAGAAGCGACCATTGTCGATAGGCGGCCAGTTTGTTGAACTCATCTTTGGTGAAAACAAGTGGCGACAAACAAATGTCTTCTTCTGTTGATCTACTGCTTTGACCTCTTCCTCATTTTGTTGCCTTTTGTTCCTACAAATAATAGCTTTATGCCCTATTTATCGACAGTTAGAGCATTTAGCATCTGGTATTCTCCAACACTTGAAAGGTGGTTGACCTTTCTTGTTGCAACTAGTAGGGCTGTGCGGCTTCTTCTACCCATCCTTCCCTTGTCCTAGCGCGAGTATGCACTAGTGCTACTTTCTTTCTTCTTGTTCTCCCACTTGCTCTTGGTAGCTCCTTAATGCTTAGCTGTCACTGCTTGTGCCTTCTCTCATGAGTCTCCTTTACTCTTGTGCTTGCAAAACACTTAACAATTATGCTAGAGAAATTCTTGACATGTTCTTGGTAGTTTCAAGGGTAGTGATGGTTCCTTCATACCTTTCAGGAATAGTAACAAGGATTTTTTCAACTATTCTTGAATATGTGAATTCAAATTCAAGAAGTCTCACTCTATTTGCAATTCCAAAAAGTATGTCAGAGTATTCTTTAACTGATTCAGACTCCTTCATTATTTGCAATTCAAATTCCCTTACCAAGTTTAAAATTTGCATACCTTTGATTCTCCTCATCCTCCACAAATTTTGAGAGTATCCAGCTATCTCCTTGGTTGACTTTAGAGACATGATCGGGTGTGAAGATTATGGGAATTGGTATTTGTTGTAAATAAACAGGATGTTGCCTTTAATTTCCTGGTCTTCCTTTCTTTATGTACTTTCATCTTAGCCATGGTGGGATTTACAAGAAGTGCAGGAATATCATATTTCTCTTCAACTGCTTCCCAAAGATCTAGGGTTCCCAAGAAAATCCCCATTCGAACAATCCACATCTCATAGTTGGTTCCAGCAAAACAATACCAATTGTTAACTTTAAAGGTAATAGAAGACACCAATGAGGAGAATGAGCTGAACAATCGAGGAAGAAAAACTTAATTCATTAATTAAAAAAAGGCTTACAACAAACTTATATAGAAGGTGAGAAACAAATTACTAGAATTAAGGTGCTAGGTTTAGCCAAAAAAAAAATTTATAATCAAGGACCTAAATCAAGCACTATGACTAAAAATAGGAAATCGAATGCTAATCCCACAAATTAAGAACTTGTCAACAACAACATAAGTATTAAAAGTTGATATCGAGTCCTAAACATTTAATTCTTACACATGTCATGGAATACTTTATTTTACGAAAATGAATTTCCTTCCAAGTTTTTATGGCATATCCAAAAAACAATTACTACAACTCCTTTCATTTGGCTCCCAAAGGGAAAAGAAATATTTCATTAAAGTCTATCAAATAACATTAAATTTGTGAATCTAACATTGTTCATCACTCTTAAATAACTTATTTAGACAGCTTATATTTCTCTATTTCATGTATTTATAATTATCTATTAAAAGATGGATAATTTTTGCAAGCAAAAAAGGAATTTGTCAAAATTAAATAAAAAATTGATGAAGGATAAAATTTTCAAAATTGGGTTTTCAAAAATTATTTTAATCAAATCACCAAAAAATAATAATTATAAAAAAGTAAAAACTCGACAAGAGGAAAAAATATTAGCTTTTGCATTGCATGTGATCCACAGAGCAAAAAGCCAAGACAGAAGTGGAACTTTGGTATTAGTTGACAATTGACATGCTAGGCTTTAATTGGTTGGCGTGTGGACAAAAGTCATTGGACTGAGATTGCACGTCTCTTGTCAATGTTCTTTTCAATGTAATCCAAGAGTAGTAATGAATAAGAGTATTAAAAGACCTTTTAAATTTTGAATTTCGAAAATTTCACCTTAATCTTATTTTAACAAAAATATTATTTTTTTTTATTTTTTTTGTAAAAATAATAATTTCTTTTAAAATATACATACAAACACATAAAATGATCAAATTCATTTTTATTAAAAAAATAAGTTGTTTCTCAAAAAAAAAAACAAAAACAAAAAAAGGTATAGAGTTACATGTTTTAACGAATATTTCATATGGAATTGTATTAGAAATTGTTTTTTCATTACATTGTCCTTTATTGTTTCTGCATGGAATAAATCTGTATTTATTTCCCTCAGAGACACATTCTTGGCTCCACCTTACGATGGGCGGCCTGCAAAAGTTCATTCACGTGAGCTGTGAAGATAGAGAGAAAACGGTAGGAGTGTGTGAGCATGGTGAAGGGTGAGCTACTGGTTTTCTCTCTATTTCTTGCGCTAAATTTAGGCAACCTTGACTCATAAGTTTAGCGAGATGACTTCCCACCGAGACTTCATCTTTGGAGTGCAGGCATACTCTTTATCCCGGAGTTTGTTTACTTTTCTTCCTTTTTTTTTTTGAAAAGATTGTTTACTTTTTCTTATTGCCTCTGGAATCACCTTATGAATAAGGAGTTACAATTGTTAATGAATTTTGGATTGTTACATAAAAGGTTGAAGGAGCAGCGTTTCAAGATGGGAGGACCCCTAGTATCTGGGATACCTTTGTTCATCTTTGATAGCTTCTACTTTCACTATAATAATTATTACTCATTTATTAGAAATATTTGGTTAAAAGACAACAAATAATTTTGAATTTGTGAATATAACATGTCAATGTTTTCTTAAAAAATAGCATTTTAGAACAAAAATACCATTCTTCATTTCATGGATTTACATTATCTCTTAAAAAGAAAGTATTATTTTTGCAAGAAAATAGGACATTTTATCAATATTAGATGAAAATTGATGAAGGGGTCAAATTTCCAAAATTTGTTTTCAAATTATCAAGTGTTTGCTCGGACTATAGCTTCTTACATAGGAACATCAAGCCTTTACCAGCATTAATGAAAAGTTTTCTCTTTTATGGTCTTGTCATCAAGCTCTTCAGTTTGCTCATTCTCTTTTTGTCTTTGATAGATATTCTGTAAGGTTGGGCTACAGGTAATATTGCTTTGGAAATTTAAACAATCTTTTTAAATTTATGAGTACTGATATAAAGAAAGTCAGAGGATTTCTCTTTGTTTGATTTATTAGTAGAAGACTTATTTGATGTAAAAGAGTTCAAGATCATGAAACTTGGTTCTAAATATTTTCTACTACTATATCTGCCCAATGCACTGTGAGAAAGTATTTTTATTTTTGACTTCCAGAAAATTGGGCAAAACATGAGTTTAGTAGCCATTGCTTAGAGATAAATACAAATGCTAGATACTTGATTTGGAAGACTGATTGTCCAACCCAAAAATTTCAGGGTTATCCCATGGAGCTACTGGAGACATAGCTTGTGATCAGTATCACAAATACAAAGTCAGTTCTCCTTTTTTTATGATATTTTTGTTGGAATAATCATATGGCATGTTAATCCTGAGGGGTAGCTTAGTTGGTCTAAGGCCTTGGGGTTTAACCCAATGGTCACCAGCTTGAATCCTCTCAGGGCCAATGGAGGTTTATCTAGCCATTAGGGCCTTGTGGGATTAGTCGAGGTGCATGCAAATTGACTTGGACATCTAAGGTTATCAAAAAAATAAAAAAAAATCATATGGCATGTTCATCTTCCTGATTAGTTCCTCTTGAAATGATGGCATTGTTGTTAAGAGTGGATGTTGTGGGAGTATGCACTCTTGATGCTCATATGAGACAGTATGTGGTTATTGTACCCATTTTTCTCTTGTACAAATGATCTAGTAATTTTGAATATGGAAACTTATTCCTGATGCATTGTATTTCACGCCAAACTTGTTTGGTGCTTCCTACGTATTGCATGTATTTCTTGAAGGAAGATGTGAAACTCATGGTTGAGAGGCAGCTGAAAGAGTACAGATTCTCCATTCGTGGTCTCGACTTATCCCGAGTAAGATCGCCAAACTATAACTCATGTTAAGAGAATAAAAACTTGGGCACTCTTTGATTTTCTGTCTCCGACTCTCAGTCATGATGTTATTGTTCTATCAGATGGAAGAGGACTTGTCAATCCAAAGGGTTTAACATATTACAACAATCTCATCAATGAACTTATCAACCATGGTCGGATCATATTTCAGTCAGAAATGGAATCGATATTTTCAGTTATCTTTATTGGGAATTACTTATCTTTTCTTTGATAGACAATCTAGAGACAGATTTTTAAGTCCAAAAATTCCTTCCAAACTGATATCTAAACAATGGTTTACAAGCTCACTTCTTCCAATATTTCTCCCTTGGATCTAGCAGGAATCCAGCCACATGTTTCTCTATTTCATGGCGACACGCCACAGGCTCTTGAAGATGAGTATGAGGGATGGATTAGTCGAGCAAGAGATTGTGTGCGCTTCTCATCACTATCTTTCAAATTTCACTTTTTATGCTTGGGCAATATGCCCTCCACCAAAAAGAACAAAATAAGCCATCAATGAACATTTTCTAATAGGATGCAGGAAAGACTTCACAGAATATGCTGATGTAATGCTTCCCGAGAATTTGGCGATAGGGTTTGTATTGGTCCATATAAATAGAAGAATATATTTGCTCTTGGTGGCTATGATATTGGAATCATACCCCCTCATCGATGCTCTCCCCCTTTTGGAAATTGTCCTAAAGGGAACTCCTCAACAGAGCCATACATTGCTGGACATCATATCTTGTTGGCACATGCATCAGCTGCAAAATTGTACAGGGAAAAATATCAGGTATTACCTCAACTTTCCAAATCAGTTAATGAATGTATGCATCTCCTCTCAACCATATTGCATTTAGCAATAAGAGTGTTCATCCAGCATTCTGGTTTGTTGGAAATCAATCAAGATGAAATTGAATCTCAACCTTAACTTTTTTCTGTTTTTTGGCATTCATCAATTACATAGAAACATCAAAGAGATTTGACGGTTACTAACCTGATGTGGTTCAACAGGAGAAACAACATGGATTCGTAGGGCAAATGTCTATGCCTATTAGTTTGTTCCTCTGACAAACAAAACAGAAGATATAGCAACCCAAAGAGCAAATGATTTCTATCTTGGTTGGTGAGTTATGAACATATAATAGATGAGCTGATCTCATCTTGAATTTTCACCATTTCCTTATATGTCCCCTTCCTATCCACTAGGAAGTTAATACCAAATGGTCCAGAAACTATTAGTTGGTTCTAGTTTGGGCTTACTTTTTTCCATGTAAAAATGGCTACATATTATGTTTGAGGATCGATATGAGGCTTAGTTATCTTTTATGTCCATTTCCTATTGCAGGTTATTGATGCGTTAGTGTTTGGAGACTATCCTGACATAGTGAAGAAAGAGCAGGCACAAGAATTCCATACTTCACTAAAGATGAAGCCAAACAGGTCAAGGGTTCAGTGTTTGACTTCATAGGGATAAACCACTACATTTCAATATATATCAAGAATAACCCCATGAAGCAGGATATGGATAACAGAAACTTTGCTGCAGATGCGGCTGTGGACATGATAGGTACATTGCTTGGGTCATTAACTAAACTTGGTACAAACTCGATTCAAGCATTTCCTCACAATATTCCCTGGACATGAATTCATGTTTTTTAGACCCTGACTTGGATGAGTCAAGGTTCAGTGTAGCATGCTGAGTCAAGTCAGTGTTCAATTATTCTTTAGCTAATACAAAAATAAAAATGATGGAACTGATATATGGTATCATTGCCTTGTGGCAGCTATAACAGATGATGATCCAGCACCGGATCAGGTAAGAATCGAAAAATGATCTAATTCAGTTGCCTTGTTAGTTTTGGTCAGTTTAGTACTAAGCAGGTTCTTTGATTCAGCTTCCTGTTCTGCCCTGGGGTTTGCAACAATTGTTGGAATATTGTGTGTATGTTTTATTTTATTTTATTTTCCTTTTAGAGAACAACGGTTCAAGTAGGTCCCAAAGGCTGTCAACACGGACCATTACGCTTTCAACTTCTTGGTGTGTATCTTCATCCCCGCTCTTTAGGGTTTAACCCACAGGACCGTTAGTGTTTGCTAGGGAGGTGGCAAAACATAAATTTTTATTTTATTTTATCATCTAATTGATAAAGCTCATGGCATCTGGCCAGGTCAAAAGACAAAGCGCAACACGACATTGAATGATACAGGAAGAGTGAAATACTTGAAGGAACTATATTGGGGGCTGTGCTCAATGCAATTAGGTATGTCTATTTCAAAACTAACGCTGATACATAAAAAACTTAGAAGCGCTTTTCTTATGAAATGTAGTTCATAGAAAGGATCACAATTCAACATTTGATGAAATCAATCTCCAGAGATTATCAGAGCTGATTAATGAATGGTCTCTAATTGATGTGGTTTTCCTTTGCCATTTATCTTGTGTTCTTTTTTTCCCTTTCTTATTTCTTTTCTTTTCTTTTTTCTCTTTTTAAAAAGCAGGAATGGATCAAATGCAAAAGGGTATTTCTCATGGTCATTCTTAGATGTATTGGAGTTATTGGATGGGTGGGAATCCAGGCTATGGCCTATACTATGTAGATTTGGATGACCCGATTTGACTTGATATCCTAAGCTCTCTGCACATTGGTACTCTGGCTTTTTGAAGGGAGATAACATCAGTTCAGATGAAGCCATTGGAATTCAGAAGAATAAAACTCCCGTTTCTTGTGTTCGATCAATTCAGTAGTCTGCTTTGAATGGTTGTACTGGGATGAGGTCTGGTTCCCTTATACTGAAAGTTTATCAGTTATTGTTTCCATGCACAAGCACATTTTCTGTCTATAATAAGCAGGTTGAGGTGGACTATTCTTCCAGAATGTTGCCTGGTTGAATGACACACCTAGCAGCTGCATGGGGTTACTTGAAAGGACTCATGTTTCAGACAAACTTTAAACAGCTAAACAAAGCATGCAACTGAGATTTCATTCTTTCCTCTTCATCGCGTTTTTCGCATAACATTGGAAGTAGGCGTTTGTTTTTTATTTAATGTTGAATATAAACTTTTTTCGAACAATCTTTAAATAATACTTAATAATTATTAAGTATTAAGTAGTTTGTTTTAACGTTGAGTAGTGAGTGCTTACGGGTTTCTGTTTGGAGGTGACTTTTACGCAATAGAAAAGCCAGTGACTTTTACATTTAGAATTTTTTTTTAGAAATTTAAGCGTTAAAGTCGTGAAAAATTAAAAAAGCAAGCAATTACGTGCTGAAATTCAGAAAAAAGCCAAAAAAAATGCGACCTTAGTATAACTCATTTTCCATTAAGTGGCCCAAAGGAACTTTTTGTTAGATTCTCCAAAACTTACAGCTTTCCCATTGCAAAGAGCAGTGATAGAACTGAAGCCTGGTGGATATTCGCTCGTCAAATTTCAATTGGACGAAGCGATGTCTTTCCATCTTTAAGTTTGGAATATTGACAACTTTTAGATAGAGACTGCATGTTGTCTTGCTGAATACATGAATATAAGAATAATAATGAATGGACTACAAAAATAGTTTATTAGTGTAAAGATAAAGGAAGAGTAAAAACCAAGGAGGTGAAACTTATGATATCAATCAGCTCCCTTGGGTTTAGCAGATTTGACTACTTGGGTTCATTTTTTCAGAAAGATTGAAAAACAGAATAGAGGACTAAATCTAGAAGAGTAAAACCGAGCTATTCTTTCATTAAGCATTGGAGATTATATAGGAAGGCTTCATCCACTCTCTAAAAAATGTGGACTGAGTAATCTGCCCCATGAATAAACATACAAAACAGAAAGAATATGCAGAGACAGAAAATAACAAACACCAAAAATCTAGCAACGGACAGCTTTGAAAAAGTAATAAATAAATAAATAGATTGACATCACATTCAACAGAATCCAACACGTCTTCAACAATCCAAAGCACATCTTCAACAGTTTATTTATTTATTTTTTAGCTGTGTTTGTAAGAACAGAAACAGAGATGATTAGGAAAGAATCTAAAACAAAGAGAGTTGGCGAATAATTTTTTGTTTTGTCGTCATAATTATAGTTATTATGTGAAAAGTTGAGGGCAGCATACCAAGATGGGAGGACTCCTAACGCGGGACACCTTTGCTCATGCCGGTCCAGTTTCTATTCTTTCTGTTTTTTTCTTTCTTTTATTTTGTTTTTTCCCTTTTTGAGAATTGAGCTCCTGCTTCTTCTAATTTGGAGCGCTTTATTGTTGATGGAGCAGAACTTTTTTAAGCTAAATGTTTGCTAAGATCCTTCTTTCTTAAAATTTCTTATGGGGTTGCCAAGACTAATGTCTGATTTTTTATTTGAAAGGCTGATTGTCCAACCAAAAACTTTAGGATATACACATGGAGCTACTGGGACATACCGACATAGCATGTGATCAATATCCACAAATAAGGTCAGTTAAGTATGGTAATATTCATCTTCCTGGTCAGATCATGACTAGCATGACTATTGGAAGAGGAGGTTGATGCTATAGCCTATAGTGGTATGTGTGTGATCAAGCCGATGTCGGGTTTGTGAAAACAAGAGTGGTTATACAAACCCAATTTCCTTCTACATGTGAACCATTTTTCAGTGAGAAATTGATGGTGCGAATTTGAACATAAGATTCCATGTTCTGCCCCAAAAACTTGTCTTAGATGATATTCTTGCATATCTGCATGTCCCAAGGCATTGCGAACATACTTCTTATTTCAAACATTAGAGACTTGATTTAGCATCCTCTGTTTTGCATGTATTTCTTGCGGAGGATGTCAAGCTCATGGTGGGAAACAGGCCTAGATGCATATCGATTCTCAATCATGGTCAAGGCTCATCACAATAATCTGTGTCTAAGTCATGCTTCTATTGTTCTTCCAGACGGAAGAGGACTGTCAATCCAAAGGGTTTAGAATATTACAATAATCTCATCAAACAAATCAAGCCGCGGTTGAAAACGATTTCAATCAAATGAATTTAATATTTCTAATTGGTTAGCATTTTAGAAGTGTTTTTCATTGCTTTGGAAGTAAAAAAACTATGTAATTTCAGTCAAAAGCAAGAGAGATCCTTCCAAATTGCTTATCATAGCATTTTTCCGTAGGTTCAAATTCTCCCAACTCTTGGTCAAGCAGGAATTGAACCACAAGTTACTCTCTTCCTTATTGATCTGCCACAGGCACTTAAAGATGAATACCGTGGGGTCAACAGGGATTCTCATATGGGATGTGCAGATAATGACCTCGTGAATTGAGAATTAATTTGTTCTTTTCATTAATAAGTGGTTTCCATTTCAACCAATGAAATCCATTCGAGGATCAAACCCTTACCTATAAATAGGCTTAATCAAACGTGAATTCCATGAGATTAGAAAGAGTTCCAGAGATCAATC
Organism: Tetrastigma voinierianum; assembly: GCA_016808115.1. Lineage (NCBI taxonomy): Eukaryota > Viridiplantae > Streptophyta > Magnoliopsida > Vitales > Vitaceae > Tetrastigma > Tetrastigma voinierianum. Next base: position 45,860 of record JAEQBH010004350.1, read on the forward strand.
TTTCAATCACAGAGAGTTGAAAGAAAATGTGTGAAACAGTCGGGGTTATCACACCGAGGAGAATGGCAAGAAACATAGTACTTCTAAAGAGAATCTTGAGGATTGTGACCATATCTGGGTGTGTGACATCTTATGTCAATTTTATCATAGTGGATTATTTTTTCGGATTTGCCTCGTGGAGGTTTCCCTCTTTGAGGTTTTATCACGTTATATCGGGTGTCATTATTATCTTTTACATTCTTTATTATACGAGATTGACTTAGCCATCTAGGCGCAATCGAAAACGTGGGTGATCCGATTGAAATTTGAACATATCGACTAGTTTGACATTAAAATGTCGTAACTTGAGTTTGAGTGATCCAGATGATTCCAATTGGAGAAGAAACCTTAGAACCATAGCTTCAAATGAGTGAAGGAACCATTATCAATTTATGGAGTTAAGGCCCTATAAATCGAAAAAAACAGTGGGTGATCCAGTGAGTTGGGCATATTGACTAGTTTGGCATTAAAATGTTGTAACTTGAGTTTAAGTTATCTAAATGAGATGATTCTAATTCCTATTGAAAATAGAACTCCTAGAATAACCGACTAATATGTGATTGTCATTGTATTTTGAATAGAGTGAAAAGGAGAACCACGCATTGAAGTCGAATTAGAAGATTGGAATCCATGACGATTTTGGTTATTCTCAAACTCTCTCTTTATTTCTAAAATATTTGAATAATTACTAAATGATTTGAATTTTGGAAATAATTAACAAGAAAGTGCATATTGATTTATGTTTGAAATGATTTGTTTTAAGTGATTTAAGACAATTGCTTGTGAAATGAATTTGCATAAGAAAATTTCATGAATGTGAAAATATTCTATTTGCATACAAATGTATATATATACTATTGTAAATTGTATTGAATGATTTTAATGCCCTTAAAAGAATGTTAACCGTTAGAATTCGAGTCAAGGATAAATTTGTATACCAATAAGAGTCGAACAAACGTACTATTGTGGCATACCGATCCGGGCGAAGACGATATCGATGGTGTACCTGTCCAGGTACATATATTTTTACATATATATCTTGACCTGCAGCCCGACGGAATTATGCAGGTGATTCATCTGTGTACGAAAGCATAGGTTAAATTGATAAAGCGAAATGATAATGAGATTTAAAAGTCTACGATTTGTCTTTGAATGATTTTTTAACAACTACGCCTATGAAAATGTATAACTTAAATGACCAATGAATTGTAATTTATTTATTGAATAAATATATAGATAAGTATTGTCTTTGCGTGGTCATTGAAAATTCAATACAAAAGCATTGTTTATAAATGTTGCATGTTTCGATTTAAAATGAAATGAAGAATATAAGCGTATAGAACCACTAAGTATGAAAATGTAGCGTGTTGTTTATTAGCAGCCTTGGTGCAAGTGAATAGGTACAAGTGAAGACCGCCTGAAGCATAGAGCCAACGTCAAAGCCATTCAGAGGAGAAGTAAAACTCCGCGACAAGCATGCATGAAATTGAATTGACTCTTTTTATATAAAGTATATTGTGAAAGTTAAACTCTGATTCTATTTTGTAAATGTTTGTGATATTGAAAACTCTGATAAATTTTGTAAATGATGGTACAAATGTGGGAGTTATCCCAAAATGATGGGTCTTCCGCAAAATGTTTACAGTATATTTTTACATTTGCCCAATGAGTATTTGAAATGTGTTTGGTATTGAAAATGTATTCACATTTGTATTGATTTTTTTTTTTTTTTTGTATTTGGAATGGAAATGAAAGTGAGGATTGCGTTCCCCCAAATTTGGTTCATTACCGCCAATCGGGTTAGGTCGGGTATGAGGCGGCGATCGAGATCTTACACTTAAGTGGCATTAGAGCCATGGTTTAGGCGATTCTGTAAATGATTTTTGAAAATGGTCTAAAAAAAGATTTTAGGTGTTTGTAAATGATTTGAAAATTGTTTATGACATTCATTGCATTTGCATATAAAAGGATGTGTGACTCGATGCCGAATCTGTCGGTCTTAATAGGTAAACAATGGATGGTTCGGGACCACATAGGGTCGGGTTTTCAGTCGCCTAAATAGTCCTACTAGTGTGAATGGTGGGCAAACATCCCATGCTCCATCGATGAACGACCAAGGTCAAGCGACAGGAAGTGCTATGGATATCCTCCAGTAGATAGCTCAGGCATTGCAAAGAGTAGTGCAACCAGGCTGCGATTGTTTCTCGTGATCGACCATAGAAAATGGCAAAATATCGACCCATGTGGATTTGCTTGGGAAGAAAGATGATGAGCCTTCCATGTGGAGAAAATTGGCTTGAAAGAAGCTGAATTAATCGCTGCGACAAATGCGTACACTAGAGGAGAACTACAGGTGTGCGACTTCTTTCTGAGGATGGGGCTTATCGGTGGTGGCTTTCGTGACTAGAGATTTGGACCACCGGAGGGTATTACATAGAGTTCTTCTGACGAATTTAGGAAGCAATATGTGGGCCGCATTTATTTAGACTATAAGGCGAGTTTCATAATCGAAACAAAGGCAGATGAGTGTGACAGAATATAAGAAGGAATTCACCCGGTTGAGCAAGTATGCTCGAAATGCTGAATTCTTGAAGAAGAGAAGTCTTGAAGTAAGTTTGAAGATGGCCTCGATGTTTATATTTAGGCCAATGTCACTAAGATTTGCCATGATGACTTTTCTAAGATTGACATGCCTTGAATGTAAGAAAGAGTGAAGAAGGAAGAGTATGAAAAGAAAAAGAAAGAAGCCAAGGTAAGAAAACTCTGTCCAGTCAAGCTATCAGCACGGAGTAAGAAATTCGAGAGGACCACGGGGGTTCTAATCGCTTTATAACGGGGGATCGGCTCGAATTCAGGTAGTAAGACTATTATCTTGACCTTGTCAGTGCTAGTGCACTAGGAGGTTCTTCGAGGGGACTAGTTTCTCCTTTTTGCACACATTGTGGGATGAGACATAAAGGAGAGTGTTGGAGACTAACAGGTGCTTGTTTGGCTTGTGGATCCAATGAGCACAAGATAATATATTGTCCTAGAACTCGTTCCTTCACATCGCTGGGACTAGGAGTGCAGGTTTCGATAGTATAGAAGAACCAGCAAAGGACAGCAAAGAGTGTTGCATCACCGATTGCACCGAGACAAGCGACACAGACTATAGGTAGACAGGATGCCCATGCTCCGGCTAGGGCATATGCAATGAAAGTAGTAGAAGACAAAGATGCATAGGATGTGATAGTTGGTAAATTGTATATCTTTGAGACTAATGTATATGCATTGATTGATCCAGGTTTAACCCATTCTTATGTTTGTACTTCCATTCCGAGTTTGGGTAGTCTACCGAAGAGTGAAACCGAGTATGATATTTTGGTGACAAATCCACTTGAGGATAGTGTCATTGTGAATAGAGTTTATAGAAATTGCCCCATCAAAATACGAGAGTATGAATTTCCTGGAGATTTGATCGAGTTGTCATTTAGAGAGTTTGATGCGATATTGGGGATATATTTAGTTGTCCTGGAGCACAAGTGGTAGTTGATTAATAGAATGAAGAGAGTGACCTTAAGGACAGTGGCGAGAAGTGACATCGGCGAGAGGTCAAACCCTCTCTAATGTGATATCGCCCTTCTTGCTAGAATAATGGTTCAAAGAGTTAATGACCTACTTGGCATATGTGATAGATACAAGATTAGAGTCTAGCCTATTAGACATCCCTCCCAGTTGGATTATCGGTATTCCAGGAGGAGTTGTTGATTCAGTATAATCACTTAGCATGCACGGGAGTAGAGATTTGGTGCTCGGAATCAAAATATTTATAAGCTTTAAACCTGCTACTTGCCTTAGCACTTAGCTCTTGCGAGTATAGTGGTTCTAGAGATCGAGCTCTGAGGGATGGGTTTTCTTCGTGTAGGTAACTAACAGTTGATTCAAAATGGTGATTTCACTTTGGATTTTTAGGTTTTCATAAAAACAATGGGGTTGGTGGTGATTTGAAGACTACAACTGAAATGTAATAAAATGTAAAAAGAACTCCTTGAAGCTTCGGGCCACTGGGTTTGAGGTTCTAGGGCAAGCGAAGAAGGTCTCGGGTCCTTTTATCATGTCGGGAGAATGACCTATAATCATTCGAAGCAGATCTTCGTTTAGATATATCTAGGGCCTAATAGTTTCCTCTTGAGATATAGCATTTGTGGTCATTAATGTTTCAAGGCGGTAAAAGCCGATCCTTTGATCTACCCTCTGGTGACAAATTAATGGCAACTAAACGAGCCTCAGTGGATCTAACAATAGAAAATCCCACTTGAACCTAAAAGATTGCCAAATCTTGTGGTGTCCGGGATACATGAGATTTAAACCTAAAGTGAGAGATAGAGACATAAATGACAATAACTGTTTGCGTTAAAAACAAGAGGACCAACAGTTTACCTAAAAACCCTAGCCCAATAGCCTTAATCTTCAAGGATAAGAGGGGTTTAGCCAACCATCCTTTGAGTTGTCATCTTCAGGGGGTGTTTGGCAAGAGAGAAAATGGAAGAAAATGAGAAAGAAACGGCGGAATATAAGCTTCCTTAATTTATTGCATAAAGTGATAATCCTGGCTGGCTTTGGTAGGCTCTATATACTACTCAGAGCAAGGGAAATTACAAAAATGTATGAACTACCAACAATACATAAATGGCAGTTTGGGAAAAAAGTTGCAAAAAGGGGTCAAAATGGGGGTCAAACAAAACACAGGAGCAAATTTCGCAGGTTGCGAAATTTGCAACTGTAGTGCAACGGGTTGCGGAAAATTTGCAACCCCTACAAACTCTGGGGACCCCATTGCTTCTATATTTTCTCCGTTTTCGGCTACAACCACAACCACGAGATCGACTTAGATTCTTCGTGTTTGAGTTGACTCAAAAATTTGGTGAGTTTAGCTTGCATAAACTACAAAAATAGCCACAAAATGTGATCAGTAGTAAAGCTGGGACCTTAATGTGCCAATTGGGTTAATTAAGTTGATTAGTACACAAAAGTGTAAAGCACATGTGAGGGCTCAAAATAATGAACTATTTGGTACTAATCACTCATCTGACAATTTACATTGCTGGTCCTTAGCAATGATAGAAAGAAACGAATGAGTTATGTTCACAAAAAAAAAAAAAATGGTGTTTCAAAAAGAATGTTAGTGAGTAATGCCTAACCCTCAGTATGAATCACCAAGACCTTGCATAATAACTATCTTGGGAGAATGAATATCATACAGAATAAAGCTTCAGAAGAGTATCCAACTCAAGAGAATCAACTTGAAACTTCCACCAAAATCTAAGTGTTTATGTGATCAGTTTTCAACAATAAACTGCCAAGCTGCACTCTCTCCCCAACCAAGCTACTGCCATAACCTAGAACATTAACCGACCTAAATAGATCAGGATCCACTTTTATTCCATACTTCTTTATGTGTTGTAGGGGTGCAATGCTGAGGCATCGACTTCACCAAAGTCCATGTAACGGGGATCCATCGATGACTCCCAACCAATTAAGGTTTTGGGCATCAAGTCATGGGATCTTCGACCGCTAACTCTTCGGAGTTTCACGAACTCCCAAAATAGGATTTGAAACTCCAACACCTACAACTCGCTAAACCTCACCCCATGTAACGAGCACTAAGTTGGTGACTCCCAACCAGTTGGCTTAGGGTACCAGGCTTTAAAGACTTTGACCGTATACCCCTCGAATTATGCTCGAGTTTCAAGGGCAAAGAGTCGTGACACTTCTTTTCTTTTTCTTTTTCTTTTTCCTTTTCACTTCTTTTTATTTTGGAAGACTTCATTGGCCTTCTTTTCATGGGGATCCTTAACTTATTCAAGGTGGTCAATGAAACTAGGTCAAGTGATTGCAAGGCTTAGGAGGCTAGGCAGTTTTTCAGGTTACTATTGAAACCTAATGTGCACTGTGTGTGGTTAGCTAAAGGTGGAAGAAAATGGTAAGAAAACAATGAGACTTCAAGCTGATCATTCCTCAAATCATGCATGGAACTAATCTAACGTGCGAGTGGGCGGTGTTTGATTTTTCAGCACGGGCTAGGCAAAACACGAAAAAAAAAATTGGTGTGATTTTGAAGCCATATATGTGAGCTGTATGGTATGTATAAAAAGAAATGCAACTAGATTTTCAGCTTTATAAACAAAAACTAATAGCTTCAACAAAAAGAAACAAACAGCAAGCCACTAAACATACAAAATGGGCTTTGCTCAAAATAACAACAAAAACATGAATATAAAAGCCACTTCCTTCGCTAACTCTCCCCCCAACAAAATGTCGCGTGTGGTAATGGGGCTCCAGTTAAACCAGGTTAAAGGAAGTGCTACCTCCTCAATGTGTAGCAGGTGGAAGGTCATCACTCATCTTAGGTAGTAAGAGGTCTTTCTTGGTGTGGCTGGAGGAGTGGCGACAACTTCTTTGCTTCTTGCAAGCGAGTCGAAGGAGGCTGGTATGTGGGCGGAGGTCTTTAGGCGAGAAGGAGGATGGCGAAGAGAGTCGAGGGTAGGCTTGGGTGGCTCACGAATCTGCTGAGATGGCTTTGAGTTCTGTGCGAAAGTATAAGCGGTTTTGACGACCCAGGGACCTTGATCGCACGTGTCATCTTCTCAATTGTCTGCTGAGGCAGTAAGTGAGGATCTTGAAGTGATGGAGAAAGTGAGGATTGCATCCATAATGGCCAGGAAATCCCGAGTAGAAATAGTGATCTTTGGAGGTGGCGCGATAGGCGGAATCCCGGTGGATGCGTAGGAGCTATGGTAATAGGAATTTGAGGTGTTGGGTATAGAGGAAGCATGTTTGTAGGTAATGGGGTAGTGTTTGGATTTGGAGCTAGAGGCGGGGAGCAGGGATGAAGGCTCCTCTAAATGCGTGTCGGAGGTGGTTGCTCCTCTATCGGAGGGGTTAACCTACTTAATTGATCACTCATCCCCAGATCTAGAGGTGGGAGGTGATAAGAGCGGGGCATAGTGCGCCTTTGTGCGATGAGAATGGCCTCCCAGTCTCGACGACGCTCTAGCCTAGGCTCAGTAGGAAAACCAATGTGCTCAGTACGGCATAACAGGTCTTGGGAACGAGGGAGAGTGTCTACATTTCCGTTGAGGTTCTTCACGGTGGACCTTGTCAAAAAGAAATGGAGCAGAGGTCATAATGAGCTGGGCGGGGAGTGGGCCAAAACTCCCTCGGAGATGAGGTATAGAGCCTCTAAAATAACTCCTCTCCTCTTTACAAGATGCTTTGGAGGCGGGAATAGGTGGATATAAAATATGATCAATAGAACGCGTTCGCGGGGATTGCCTCTGAATAAGATGGACCCGGTGTCGTGTCCGGGATAATAAGCGAACCATCTCCACAGTAGATGGATGGGGCCGGTATGCATGTCGGTTGAGTTGGTGGACCATGGAAGATTGAGCGTCGGCTGCTTGATGTTTGTGGCGAAGTATCCTGCTCGACCGTCGATAGCAAAATGAATACTTGATGGGGATTGGGCTCTCTCACGGACGTCATAGTGTGGTGAAGACTCGATGACCACCCAGGGTAGAAAAATAGGCGGTGGGGTCGTAAATGGCTCCGAAGTGCTGTACTAGCCCGTAGAGTCTAGCTGAAGATCTTTAGCGAGGTCGAATATCATGGCAAACCTCGATAATGCGAATCCCACCCCAGTCGCTGCGATCAACATTTTTCGGTAATAGGGCCATAGTGGAAAATGGGTCGCCTGATGATCGAAGCAGGGGACAGATCCAGAGGGAGAGCTCTAACAGGGCCTTGATTGGGTGCTGACTGGGGCTCCTAGGGCCTGGAACTGGAAGACTCCCCTAGGTTAGAGGTCCGGACCCTTTTGGAAGGTAGGGCCCTCCGGGTTGGCTTTTAATGTGGAGGAGATGGGGGAGTTGGGGCCAACTCTAGTATCATATCTGCGTGGGCGAGGCAGGGGCGGCGGGAGGCTGTAGAAGCAACAACGGGGCTGCGGCGGCTGGGCGGGGCATGGTAGGAGCACCGCGGCTGGCGACGGTGGCGGCCCGATTGGGTGCGGTGGCCTTGGCGGCGGCGGGTGGAGTGCGGCAAGCTGCGGCCGGTGGGATCAGGGTCGGGGTTTGACCCACCGGTAGGGGGAGGGGAAGAGCGACGCACCCGGGTCCTAAAGTTGTGCCCTCTGTGTTGGAGTTACGGACGAGAAAAAGCTTGATTTGATTGGAACATAAATACGTGGAATTTAAAATTTTATCCTTAACCCACAGGGATCACATCGTTTCATAAAAACCGGAAGGAAGGGTAAATGAAATTTACCTCTTGTGTGGATCTTCAAAGAGAGTTTGCCTTTACGGCGACCCTTTCTACGGTATCCAGCGATTAGTGAAGTGATATTTTGAGCCACCCCATTTGGAATGGGTTTGAGTGCTTTTGCGCCTTGTCATTATCGATTAAACCAGTGAGGTGTTAGGTCTACTTAGTATCACTTATGCCATTTCGAGGTTATTTGTGGTTATTTTCTACGAGGTTTTGTGTACCTCGTCCATTACAAAGTCAATTTGATATCGAGATGTGGTGAACCATGAAGATTGAAACTATTTCCAGCCATCGACATATCAAATTCGGTGATGAAATGAAAGCGAAGTGAAGATGGAGGATGCATTAGGGTGCGGTATGCAAGCGGTGAAGAAACGACAATTCGGAAATTTCGCTATGATTGCGAAAATTTCGTAGGATTCGCGAAAATTCGCTGCCATAAGCGAAGAACATAATCTACGCGAAATTGAGAAATTTAACTAGGCTAGCGAAATTTACTATATATGAAAATTTCGCTATATGAGTGAAAATCAACGTGCCTAGCGAAATTCTTCATTTTGGCTATCTCTCAAATTTTTAGCTAGGCTAGCGAAATTTAAGCTGTAGCGAGATTCCTTTGTGCATAAGCGAAAATTCTCATTTAATTATCTACGTGCAATTTCGCTAGGCTAGCGAAATTTCATTAGGCTTCATGATTTATTACCTAATGAAATTTCTACACTGCGAGAATTCCTTACCTGATCATTTTATTGTAATTAATGCTTAAACGACCCGTTTTGGTGTATTACCTCCTTGTCCCTTGTATTGGCAATATTTTGGGTTTTCTTGTAGTTTCACACATTAGATTGCTTTATATAAGTATTGTCATTTTGTAACCACTAGCGATCTTTTGTGCTTTTCATTTTATGTAAATATCTCCATGACTTTCGAGTTTAGGTTTGCTTTTCTCTCTTCTCTCTCCTCTTTCTTTTATTTTCTAGGGTGCCCGAACCTTTCCTCTTTCGGGATAATGACTGAAGATGTAGCTGCAAAGCCTGGCTTTGAAGAGGAGGGTTCTTGGCTTGGTTTTGGGGTTCTTCACGAGGTTGTCCTCTTACTATGGGGTTCACAGTGCATATTTATGGTTCCATATCTTCAAACTAGGGTTTAAAGCTATTTAATGTCATTACTTTAATTAAATGCCTGTGCTTTAGGAGTACGGTGCATACTTATTGTTGATACCTTTGTTATTCTTTAGATGGTCTTTATGAGCCAGAAATGAGGTTGAGTGCTAGGGTTTGAACTAAAGGGCTATGGATGCATGTTGCACGTGTTGACTCAAATAGAATTGGTTTTTAGGGTTAGGTTTATAGTTAAACAAAGATCCGGTTATGGCTTGGGTATAGGTTGCTTACCATGTCACGGGAGGATCTTGCCAGAGACACTTGTTTGCCCCATGTTGTCAAGCTGTAGTAACCTAAACCTTCAAAGTTACCATTCACACTTCATTTCCGGTTATTACGAGTTATTCATTAACCAAACAACTCCCTTTGTTTTAAAACAAAATTCAAATCCAAACTAAAAGCCTCATGTTTATTAGCGATGCGAGTCATTAATAGGATGAAAACCCATCCCGTGTTCGACCCTAGTCCGCCTGCTGCGTAGCTTGACTACGCGGTAGGAGGAACAGAAGCAAATTTTGTTGATTCCGCTCACCCTACCGTGAATCATCCACACACGAACAAATAATAGACAATCTTGTTGAATCTTTAGTTCGAGGTTCGTTTTTCTCAAAAGCGAAATTAGGGTTTTCTTTCTTTCTCTGTTTTTGGTTGTGTTCGAGGTAAGGCATTACTACAAAATATATATATGTTTCATATATATCTATAAGTCTACTAGGGTTTAAGTCAAAAACGAATTTTATATTATTATATATTTAAACTCTTTAAATAATAACGATTTAAATTTACAAAAACATAGTTCAAGACATAACAGTTTCAATTTAAATTGAATTTAAATAACAACTAAATGTTTTAAATTCACAAAAACATAACCGTTCAAGACATAACCGTTTTCCAATTTAAACTTTTCTGAAATTAAATTCGAATTTAAATAACGATTTAATTATTAGTTGTAATTTAAAATAATCTATCATTTTAAATTGCTACGGAAGAAGTGAAAAACCATAGCAGTTGTGTCGTTCTTATTAATGTGACCCTATAGGTTAATTAACATTGGCTTGCAATAGGCCTAAATTTTGATCCTACAAGTCATAGTGGCCTCTAGCAAGACATTACTTGACTACCGAGTTAAATGAAAAGCTCATGATCCGAAACAACCTTCAATATGGCTAATGACCATAATCCTTTTTTGTCTCATGATATCTTGATAGAGATATAAGGCATGGAAAAAGTCAATCTTATATCGTTATATCTTTGATTACTGTGAAGCCAATTGACGACTAAACAAATGACAGTGATCCTCATCAATTCATTTGAGCACGACCATGCATTTCTCGGTCTGATTGTCGAGGCAGGAGATATCTCTCTTTATAATAAGAGGGACAAATTCCATCTTAATCGCTCATATCTCATTACATAATTCTTATTATGTTAAAGTATAACCTTTATAGTCATCCGATTAAAGATAACGTTTGATTATATCAAAACACAATATTCCTTATGTTAAGAACTATAGCGATCTCAGGTCAAAGAGAATTTAATAGCCACAATAGAGATTAACGTGACTTTTTGATCCATGTATTAATCTCGAGAGCGGGTGCATCCCGATATTTGTTGCCTCAAACAAATAGATATAAATTTGATTTAATATCGCCACATAATTCATCCATGAATATCAATCAAACTTTATACTAATCTTAATTCATTATTTATTCCTAGCAAACACAACTGGAATTAGGACATTTAGAATAATTAATACTCATAAATAGTGAAATACTATGTCCATACAATGAGCTGTTGTATTACTAACACTGCACGTGTCTTAACCATGCTTGGGCCGGAGACGGGAAGGAGATGGAGAGAATGGGAGCAGGATGATTTAGGAGGAGAAAGAATTTGAAATGAAAATGAAAGGAGTTTAAATAGATGGGTTAGGGTAGGTGAAAGGTTTAGCCCACTTAATGTTCATAAATGGGTGTTAAAGCTAGGGCCCAAAAAATCTGGAAAAATTAATGGATTCTTGTGAGGAAACTAAAGGTTCTGCGAAGAAGAAGGGGAAGGTGAGCAGTCTTGTATTAGAAGAAATTTTGTAGGTTCTGCAAATTCTCAAACTTGGAAATTTCTGCAGCAAAAGCCTTGCCTTCTGCTACACCTGCAAAACAGAGAACAAAATTCATGAGAAAATGCAAATGAAAGGCAGAGGAGAAAAACATTACAAAAACTAGAAACTAAAATTAAAGGAATTATACGAAACCACAGAAATAAGTAAAATTAATAAAATTCTCAACAAAAAATTTTTGGGGTGGCTTATAAGTCTTTGTAAAGACCACACCCTTGGGGCCAGCCTTTTGGATTCAAGGGAGATTCGAGGAGGAATCTCCTCCTTGTGCAGCGTAATCTTTGTATTGCATAGAACTCAATCTTTGCCCATTGACCTTGAACACCCTGGTGTCCTTAGAATTAAGCAAGTCCACTAATCCATTGAGATAGACTTGGTGAATGATGAATGACCCAATCCATCTTGACTTGAGTTTGCCGGAAAAAGGTGGAGCTTAGAGTCATAAAGCAGCACTTAGTCTCCTTGTTTGATGTTTTTGCGGCTATCAGCTGATCATGCCACTTCTTTAATCTGTCTTTAGCAATCTTCGAGTTGAAGTAGGCATCATTCCTCAGTTCTTCTAAGCTCGTGATATCGAGGACCAGCACAAGGCGACTCTTCCCGTGTCCAGGTGAAGCTTCTTGGCTGCCCTGCATATACTCAATTTCCATGGTGGGTGACATGCCTTGCTAGGTGATAAGGGGACATGCCAAGGATGGTTTGTATCTTTGATGCAGCTATGCCCACAAAGGAATCAAGCAACAAGAACCAGTCCTTCTACAATTCGGAGCTTACCACTTTCATCGATGTGTTTTGATTTCTCTGTTTGGTAGGCTTCAGCTTGACCCTTTGGTTTGAGGATGGTAGGGGTGGCCACTTTGTATTTCTGCTGTATAGCTAGGAGGTTCTCAAAGGCTTGTTGCGAAGTGTGAACCTCATCATGATATAGCCTTAGGAACCCCGAGCACGGAGAAAGACGTTCTCCTTGAGAATTTCAACACCACCTGTGCTTTCTTGCACGACGAAACCTTTACTTCCAACCTATTTAAACCTATATTCGGCCCCCACCAAAATGTAAACATATCAAAGGAAGAGAGGAATAGTCCCGTGAAATCGATGCCTTTAAACATCGAGCAAGAATCAACTACCCGATATCGGGTTGGAAGGCATCATGTAGTGATAGAGAGATCTTCCCACCTTTGACATTTGTCGCATTCCACGACATGGTGTGGGCATCCTTGAAAAGTGAAGGCGATAAAATCCAGTTGTAGCTCATGTGCGGTTGGGCGCTCGCCTCGCAAATGGTATATGTTCTCTCGGAATATCTAATATTGATCATGCGACCTTTGCCGAGTACTGATAGTGGGGGTGAATTTAGTATGACTCACATCTTATTACTGATCTATTATTTCATTTCGCAGATGATCACCATAGGTGATTCTCTTACAGTGATCTCGAAGCCTCGTTGATTGGAGGATTGTGAGTGTTGTAAGACAGAAATTCAAATTTACGAAGAACAAAATAAATATTCGGTTACAAAATTGTAATTTCGGTTAAAAATTGTAATTTCGGTTAAAAATCCGGAATTAATTCTCTAGATCTCGGATGATAAAATGAATTTCATTGTTGGAATCGTCTCGCGAAATCTAGCTAGCACGTCGAATTTCGTCAAATTCATATGACAAGTTGGATCATACGTTTTTCGAACATCGCGTTTCGGTCTTGAAGTAAACGATATTTGATGTGACAAAATCACATATAACATGTACTCATGTGCCATAAATTGGCATGAGTGAAGCCAGTAAAATGGATGGATGAGATAGTCTTGGAGTGTCAAAGGGAAAGAAGGGACGTAGATGTCATTTTAAAATTTTAAATGATATTAATAGGCGAAATCAAATAGTGTCATCCTCTTGCTTTGAAATACAAAGAACAAAACGTGTGGGAGCAAAAAAACAGGATGCAGTGGCTATGGAGTTTTGAATTTGGAGAGAGAAGGTGTGCCTTCTCTCTAGATTATCGGGCGATCCGACCGTCGGAAGTCTTCGGAGTAAGAAGAAAAATTGCTCTGTGACTGAGGCCTACGTGGAGCAGAGATCGGTTTCTTGGAGTTTTGACAAACTCCGTGGTGGGGTTCCATCCTACTTGGGTTTACTTTATTTAAATTATTATTTATGATCATTTGAGTTGATTGGTAGTGAGTGGCGTTTGATCGATCCCAGTCTTGGAGCCAAGATTGTTGAAAATTTTGAAACCAAATTTGTGTAGCCGTGACCGTGAGGGGCTGTTTGGGGGTGCTAACTGTATAAATTGTGCAACAAATGGTATTGTGATATGCATAAGGTCAGAAATGGCCGTGAAATTCGGGTTCACTAAGTGAACCGATGATTGGTGATTTGCCGGGAATAGTAATCGAGGGTTTCACTATTCAGAGAATAGTCATTCTACAAAATAATTTTGTGAAATAATGTGTTTGGTTGAGTAATTCCGTCGAGTTGCTGTGTTTGATCATTAGCCCATTGAGCCTTCATTTTGATGTAATTGATAGTGAAATTACATGACATGTTTGTGTGATTTAAATTATGTGAATATATGCATGATTGTATATTTGCATGTTTTATAAAATTTTATGGAATTAAATCTTGTTTCCATATACCTTTGGGGCACCCTAAAGCGATAGGAGTGAGTGCATGAAGTGATTCTTGAGAGTGCGTAGTTTTGGAGGGTTGACTAATAATAATAAGCCTTCGAAGGGTGATCATATAAAATATCAATGGTGAATTAAGCCCGATTGATATACATGAAGGGTTGTCCACTAAATAGATCATCGGAGTCGGTCCACTACTTATATCGGAGGGTTGTCCACAATTAAAAACAAATATCTTTGTTTGAAAAAATAATGTTTCTCATACGTGGCTTAGGCAAGTGTGAGGGAGTCGGTGAGGACTCGGGGTATGAGTTGATCAGGTAGACATTGATAAGATCATGCGGTGCTTGGATGTGGCCTTCTTTGGGCATTGCATATGCACTTAGGTGGAAGTAGCCGCCCAGGGTGATTCCTGCGAGCATTGGCTCCTGTCGAGGGATGTTATTTCTGGTGCGAGGAGCGTGCGGGGAGACCGGCTCATCATAGGCGAGTTTGAGAAAGGGTTGTGGCTTTGGGTTCATTTCGTGTATACATGTGACAGAATGTTTTCATTTTTAATATATGTGTTTGTATAAAGTAAATCATTAACTCTTGAACGCTAACATATAGTTAGAATTATTAGGATGAGTATTGGTTTGTGGGCCCAGTGGCCATTTTACTCATGGATTGTTATAGTTGTTGGGGCCAGGTTATCTGAGTTATGTATTAAGGTGAGCTCACAGGTACAAAGGAGACTCGCCGATTTTCGTGAGAGATGTTGGTCACCGTATTCCACGAGCATTCACGCGAGGAGTTAGCAGATGGTCGACGGACCCCCGGGATTTGGGACATCACAAGTGTTGTGTGCTATTGTTAGTCTTGAGAGATGATCTGCAACAACATTCTCCACACCCTTTTTATCCTTGATTTGCAGGTTGAACTCTTGGAGCAGGAGAACCCATCTGATAAGTCTAGCCTTGGCATTTTGCTTGGTGAGCCGGTACTTCAAAGTAGAGATGATCGTGAAGATGGTTATGTCAAATGACGACTCATTTTGTGGTGGTGTAATTCCTCTGTGCCTCGTTCAACGTTTTGCTTGCATAATAGACCACATAAGGTTTTCCTTCGTCTCTTTGCGAAATTGCTCGATGGCGGTCGCTTGCATCGCATAACCTCGAAGGAGTAACATCAGTTGGGGGCTCTCCTTATTGGTGCGAGTGGTCGAGTAGGCCTTGGGCTCCTCAAGCTCTTTTGGCAGTCTTCATCCCAAATGGTGCATCTTTCTCGATAGCTTATATAGAGGCTTAGAATTTTGAAAAATCATGATGAACCTCTTGCAAAGCTTGCATGCCACTAGAATTGCCTCTCACGATCTTCCGTTCGTAGGAGAAGGCAGTTTGGAAATCAGTTCAATTTTCGCCTTATCAACCTCAATTCCTTTGTTGGAAATAATGTGTCCTAGAACAATTCCTTGGTTGACCATAAAATAGCATTTCCCAGTTAAACCTGAGTTCTTCTTGATACACCTATGCAGGACAATCTCCAAGTTGATCAAGCATTCTTCAATGCTCCCTCCATAAACTATAATATCATCCATGTAGACCTCCATAATGCGCTCCACCAAATCACTGAAGATGTTGAGCATGCATCGCTGGAATGTGGCAGGGACATTACACAGGCCGAAGGGCATCCTCCTATAGGCATATGTGCCAAATGGGCAGGTGAAGGTGGTCTTCTCCTGATCTTCTGTAGCAATCTCAATCTGGAAATAGCCTAAATAGGCATCGAGAGGAAGCGATGAAGGTAGCCGGAGAGTTCTTTCAAGCTGATCCGTGATGGGCGGAGGAAGTGATCTTTCCTTGTCGCCTCATTTAATCTTGCATGTCATTGTACCTCCCAGCTTGTGGTAAGGCGGGTGGGCATTTCCTCTCCATTTTCATTATGTACAGTAGTTACCCTTGATTTTTTGGGCACAACCTGGGTTGGACTCACCCAAGTGCTATCAGATATGGGATAAATGATACCTGCTTGTAGCAATTTTAGGACTTCTACACGTACCACCTCCTGCATATGAGGGTTTAATCTCCTCTACGGCTGCCTTACCGATTTTGCTTCCTCCTCTAAGTAGATATGATGGGTGCAAACTGCTTTAGACTAATTTCACTTCGAATTAGTGTTTACCACCCGATAGCACACATTCTCCTTGAGATGTCGGTAGGCTATTTTCACGAAGAAGCAGAGCGGGGAGGATATGTGACTAGGCATTGGTCATGTTCTTCTAAATATGCATATTTTAGTTCTGAGGGCAGGAGCTTGAGATCCAGCTTTTGAGGCTCATTGGCTTCTTCCCGGTCGGTGAAATTAGAATCTCTTCTTTTTTCTCCATGGGCCATGTACAGTGCACAGGTCTTGGGTTCCTACGACTCTTCGAATAGTCGACCCGACTCCTCAGAGTAGCACGTCTTGTTTCTTCCAGCGTGGCACTATTCCTCCCGAGTGCATCGATTATTCAAACCCTTGGACCCTCTTCCCACTTTGGTTGCATGTGCTTTTACTAAAGTGGAAGTGTTGAGTTCTAAGGTCATGTTCCCGAATGTAAGTTGCATAACTCCATTTTGAAAAATTGATGATTGCATTGGAGGTGGCTAGAATAGTCTTAGGATGATAGGCACGTAATTAGTCCCCAACTCTTAGGTTACGTATTTAAGCATAACAAGTCTATGGGATAGTAGAATTTGTCCACTTGTATTAAAACATCCTCCATGTAGTGCCCTTTGGTATTTTGTGGATCTATTTGCAAGGACAATGTGATAGAAGTGGGCTTAAAGCTCTCGAACCTAGGCACCTTATACCTTTGAATAAGGCGACGGGTTGACTACCTAACTCCCAGTGCGCGGTGCCTTTTTCTACACAAGTGCCTCGTGTTCAGGATGGTGGGGGCAGCCGGATCTTTGTATTTTATTGGAGTCTTGCCTAAATGATGGCAACGGCCCAATTTTACATTAGGAGGCTTTCTTATCGACATTTAACCCTCTCTTCACTATGCACAGGTCCTTTAAAAATTTGGCATAAGTTGGAACCTGTTTGATCATGTCTAGCAAGGGAATGTTGACCTTCACCTGCCCTAGCACTTATAGAATCTCAGCCTGGTTGATGGCCTTCTTCTTGATTTTTAGTGCTTGAGGCAAAGGTGGAGGTGTGCTCTTCTTCAATGCATCTTCTTTAATCATTAACTCCTCTGGTTCCACTTCTTTTGCCTCCTGGCCTTCTTCTTCAGTTGGGGCGGGTATTCAACCTCTTTCCACTTCTCAAAGTGATCCACTTTGCCCCTTGACTTCATCTATCCTGGGAGTTGGTTCGTCGGAAGAGCTCAATTCATTCACTCCTCTAAGATTGTGTTGTATCTTAGAGGGAAATTTCCCTTTTTCCTGCACCTGCTGTTGGTTGGTCAACCTTGAAATTGAGTACTGTAGGTTGTCAAACTTTTGGGAAATTTCAGACTGTAGGTTCTCTATTTTCTTGTTCAGTGTGCCTTCCACTATATCAATCCTCTGGTTAGCATGAGTATTCACTGCCTTATGTTCTTCCACAAAATTGCCCACCACCTTGCTCAAGTTCTTGATAACTTGTTCAACTGGGGATAATGATGGTGGTGGCACATGCCGTGGGACGAAGAACCATCTGCTTGCTATCAGTGGGGGGCACATGTAATTGGAGGCTTCAATCTAGAAAGAGGTTAGGGTGGTTCCTCGGTTAGGGTTATAGGTGTTGCCATATGGGCGGAGTGGTTGGTGGCTTATATTGACCTGACATTGGCATGCTTTCAGCCGTCATATCCCTTCTTTGAAGGAAACGATTGGCGGTACTCTCCTTGGTGCTCAGTGGACTGGCAAATGAAGCAAGGTTGGTTAGGCATAGATGCCTCAATCACTGCTCGCACCTCATGGTGATTTCACATTTCAAGCTCCTCATTATGCTTGAGGTGGATAACTTTGCCTTCATCTCGGTGTTCTGCGTGGTGTTTTATACCTCCTTGAATTGGCTGCGAGTCCTCATCACCTCTTTGTCTCTCTGGGGTTGGGATCATCCCATGCTTTGGATGTCTCAGCCACATAATTCAAGAAGTCCATGGCTTCCTCTAGATGTTTGCTCATGAAGTCCCCTCCACACATAGTTTCCAACAACTACTTCATAGCAGGGGACATTCCATTATAGAAGTGATTAACCAGCATCTAAGTATCGAAGCCATGGTGAGGGCAGGCACTGATGGTCTCTAGGTACCTTTCCCAACATTGGTAGAATTTATCATTTCTGCCAGGCTATAAAGGTTTAAATACGCCTCTTGAAGTATTGGTTTTATGGGTGTAGAATCTCTTTAAAACTACGGCTGCATATCTCCCCGATCCCTTATAGTTCTCGGCCTCGAGATTGAGCGGATTTTATCCTTGTCCTTCGAAGTTAAGAGGAAAGAACTTCAGTCTCATCAGGTCCACATTGGAGATGTCCTCTTTAAAGGTATTGCATACTTCCTTGAATTCCTAGATGTGTGAGTATGGATTTTCACTCTCCATTCCATGGAAAGTGGGGAGCATGGGCATAATGTAGGGCTTGATAATTATGTCTTCTGAAGGTGGCACAATGCAGGAGGGTGCACTTACCCTAGGAGGATGTATATGATCTCTCATTGATCTATATGCATTGGGATTTCTATGAACCCCTTGTTGGATTTGCTGCTCCTCAGGTGGAGGCTCCGTGGATGCAAGTATATGCTTAATTCACAACTTTGTTCTTGTGGAGCAACTAATCTTTCAATCGACCCTCTTGTGTGTTCCTATCCTAGTGTTGCATAGCTCCTATGAAAGAGCACAAAACACAATGCCCTCTATTTCTACTTCTTTTAGCTCTTGGGGAGGGACAAAAACAAAAAACGAGGCTACCAAGGGTTATGAGATTTAGCTAAAATTGAAAAAAAGAAAAATTGAATATGGATAGTATGAAAATTGAATTAACAGGGATGAAAATTCACCAACTCTTGTGATGAGGATCACAAGTTCTCAACAGCTTATCATCTGCACTAAGGCACCATCCTCGACAAAGGCACCATTTGATTCGCTATAATCATAGCATGCACAGGGTAGAGATTTGGTGCTCGGAATAAAAAATATTTATAAACCTAAACCTCTTCTTTGTAGTATCATAGCTCTTTGCTGATATAGTGGCTCAGGATGAGCCACATGGATGGGTTTCTATGTGTAGGTAATTAGCAGTTGATTCAAAATGTGATTTGACTTTGGATTTTTGGGTTTTCATAAAAACAAGCGGGTTGAGTGATTTGAGAGGAAGCTACCCAGACTAAATCTAACAAAATCATGAAAAGAACTCCTTGAAGCCTCGAGCCATTGGTTTTGAGGTTCTAGGGCAATTGAGAGGTCCTCGAGTCCTTTTCCTCGCGTTGGGGAGAATGACCTATAGTCATTTCCGAAACGGATCTTCGTTTAGATATAAAACCGAACCCTAATAGTTTTCCTCTTGAGATATAACATTTATTGGTCATTAATGTTTCAATACAGTAAAAATTGATCCTTTGATCTACCCTACAGTGACAAATAAATGGCAACTAAACGAGCCTCAATGGATCTAGCAATAAGCATCCAGCACGAACCCCTAAAGATTGCAGTATTGGTAAATCAGGATACATCAAAAGGATTTAAACCTAAATGATAATAACTGATTACGTTAAAAAACAGGAATTGCAGTTTACCTCGAAACCCACGCCCCGATGGCCCTACTCTTCAAGGATAAGAGGGGTTTAGCCAACCATCCTATGAGTTGTCATCCTCAGGGGGTGTTTGGCAAGCGAGAAAATGGGAGAAAATGAGAGAAAATGAGAGAAAGAGAAATAGGCGGGAGAGCTGAAAGCTTTCGCGCCCAAAAATTATTGCATAAAGTGATAATCCATGTACAAAGCTTTGACTGAGCTCTATATATTGCTCAGAGCAAGGGAAATTACAAAAATGTATGAACTACCAATAATATATAAAACAGTTTAGAAAAAGTTGCAAAAGGGGTCAAAATAGAATTCGAAACGAGAACACGGGGAGCAAATTCCACGGAGTTCTGAAATTCGCAACTGCAAAATTCTGCAATGACCCCATTCCTTCTATATTATCTCATTTCCTTCTAGCTTCGACAGCAACCTTGGGTTTGGCTTAGGTGGATTCGTGTTTGAGTCAACTCAAAAATTTGGCGAGTTTAGCTTGCATAAACTACAAAAATAGCCATAAAATGCGATTAGTAGTAAAGCCGGGACCTTAATGTGCCCATTGGGTTAATTAAGTTGATTAGTACACAAAAAGTGCTCAAAACTTGTAATAAACAGGGCTCAAAATAGCACTATTTGGGCACTAATCAGTTGCTAGGATTTCCTCCATAGAGAGAGATTGAGTTCGCAATCTATGTTGTTCGAGGGGTGCCTCGACATCCATTACAAGTATAAAGGAATAGCTCGCATTTTAAAGAGTTAAAATTGAAAGCAGTTGCAAAATTTTTAGGGAAAAAGATTTATTCGATCGAGTGTATCACCATGGGGCTTGGCCCAGTGCTCTTTGTTAAGAAGAAATATGGTACACTTAAGTTGTGTGTTGATTATGAAACAACTATAAGATAATGATGAAGGAATAAATATCAACTGCTATAGGATTGATGACTTATTCGACCAATTGAAAGGAGTAAATGTCTTTTCGAAGATTGACTTGCGATATGACCGTGTGTTTTCTCTCTCGGGCAACATAACTTTTCGGCCTATACTGCGAGCCTCTTACATTCACACAGAAATTTCGGATATCTCCACGGGTCTCTTACACCCACATAGAAATTTCGGATAACTCCACGAGTCTCTTACACCCACACAGAAATTTGGGATAGCTCCCCGGGTCTCTTACACCCACACAGAAATTTGGGATCTCTCCCCGGGTCTCTTACACCCACATAGAAATTTGGGATCTCTCCCCGGGTCTCTTACACCCACACAGAAATTCGAGATACCTCCCCGGGTCTCTTACACCCACACAGAAATTTGGGATCTCTCCCCGGGTCTTTTACACCCACGCAATGAAATTTGGGACATCTCCTCGGGTCTCTTATACCCACACAGAAATTTGGGATAGCTCCCCGGGTCTCTTACACCCACATAGAAATTTGGGATATCTCCCCGGGTCTCTTACACCCACATAGGACCTTTCGGATACTACCGCGGGTCTCCTTCACCCTAACTCCAGGCTTCTCACCTTAGGGATGCTGACCCCAGCTGCCGACACACACTAATTACTCTTCGTTTCACGGTCGAGACTATGAGTCTTCATTGGACGTAGTCCCAGACAAGGCCAGCCCACACACTCACAAGAGTGGTGAGTAGCCATACCATGCACCCACACCCGACTCGATGATGTTACGTGCGTAAAGCGATGATGCCATACGTGATACCCCCAATCCCGGGGGTCCACCATGAGCAGAATCTCGGAGATCTCTAACTCGTAATCCCGACTATCGGTCGACTTTCTACGTCTTAGGGAAGAACATCTACACTGGCCTTCTCACAAAGGCCTTTCGACCTCCTAAGCCCAAACCTATCACCTGAAGATGCATTAATGAATGAATATGATGCATCGATTTAAATCTTTACTTTCCCAGTCGACAAATGCAAGGGTTAAAGCAGTACCCTGCATGTCCAGAGCTATCGGGTAGCTCGATGCTTTGCTGCCATGAGATCTACCTCTAGGACAATCTAGCCTCACATTACCTGGTGGCGACGATGGTAATATGTCATCACCTTGACGACCACTGGCTCTCTCGACCTGAATCCTGTGGTCGGCCTCGACTATGCAGCTCACGGCCTATGTGACCGGAGTGCGCCCGAGTACCTAGGTGTAGTGCGGCACCCTGGAACTGATATTAGTTCCCCTGACCCATAGTAGGGGGTGGAGGAACAAACTGTGTCCTCTCCTGTCCTACCGCTAGGCGGGGCTGAGTTGTCTGAAACCTTAGGAGGTCTCAGGGACGAATCCCTCCTCATATGTCAAATTTGTTAAGCGATGGTATCTGCCATCTTCCCATTACGGCAGCCTTAACTCATCTCACGATGATTGGGACTAAGAAAAGGTGTCCCATACCCTTGGGATTTACGCCTCCCGGAGTGAGGCGATCGGAGTCGAAGTGTCTGAAATTTGTCGGCGAAATAACATATCACACTTTTGCGTTCATGCTAAATCCTGGCCTTGGTCACGATAACTTTGGCCATGTCTTTGAGGTCGGAGTGCGAAGCAGTCTTGTTTCTTTCCTAGTGGAAGAAGATAAATCTTCCTTCTCCCTCTTAATGCAAACACCCATATCCTGGATGCCTCGTATGTCGTCTACTCCTCTCTACGTGATCATAGTTGTCACGACCCTAGAGTCCTCCTCCTCTAACCATTGGGCGATGTGCTTCATCTTGGAGGTTGTTTGACTGCCATGGCTCCTGCTGCCGCGAAGCACATTGCAATAGCGGCCGGCTACCGATCCGCCACGCGGCTGATAGAGCTGCGGTGGCCGGTGGTGCGGCCGGTGCCTCGTTAACGCCCTCGTCCTCGCCCTCGACTAGCCATTACACATGTCAAATGGCAAGTTAATATTCCATGAACGCAGTATCTCGGCGTAAATACAACCTCGAGACACTATTCACATTCCGTAAAATTTTATACACTATGTCCATGCATTCGTAGGTAATGCAAGACAATAATTTCATTTTATTAAATCATATTCAACAAAAAAAATTTTATTTTAGAAAATTTCATTTTTAAAAGATTTTATTTCATTTGATTTTTATTTTATCTTTTTGAAAAATCTTGTGAACAGTGTTCATGAACAATGTCGAAACGATCTCAGTTTGAGGCAGTGCGAGTCAGCGGAGTTGGTACTGAGTACACACGAGGGACCAGGCTATGTGCATGGTAGGCTTGAGCTCGCGCCTTCAACGCCAAACCGACCGTGTTGCAACGTGTCGTGGCATGCGGGCGCCGTATCGCGAGCTTGTGGTGGCGGAGTGTCGCATGCTGGCGGCCTTAACCGTGTCGCCATGCCCTCGCGTGTATCGTTGCGCATCGTGTCGCAGCTCCTATGCTATGTCGTGGTGGCTGCTGTGACTGTATCCTTGTGCTTGATCTTGGTCGTATCGCGACCCAAGGTCGCCCCCTCGGCCTGATACAAACCTTTGTATGTGACCCTTACTCTCATTAAGGCGCTGAGCTGGGTGTCGTGCCTCGCCGACGATATTGTAGGCCTCTGGCCGTGTCATTAATTTGAGCGGTCGTGCTCGTGGCCCGCTGCGCACGTGGCCGTGGCGCCCTGCGCGTTGCCTCGGCCTAGTCTGGCCTTGCTATGTCCGCGTCACAATCGCACATGCTCATTGATCCGGCAGGCCCAATGGCGATAGCAGCCTCTGCACTTGGCCCTTTTTTTTTTTTTTTTTTCACACACATTTTTTTTTACATTCCAGCTACTGGAAAAAAAACTACCAAAAAATATATATTTTTTATTTTTTCTCATTTTCCCCGAGTACACCCCAACGAATAAATTTCTTAAATTTATTTTATTTATTTTTCTTCGGTTTACACTTTTAAACTATAGAAAAATTTCTTCACATCATTTTTTTCATCAGGATTACGGACTATTTGCCCAAAATTTTCTCAAACACTTGTTCTCACACTAACCTAAATAATTCAACATTTATTACTATTTTCTATGTGCTATTACTTAAGCACACAAATTTCAATCCTGATTCATAACAGGTTATATTATGCACCATTCACACATCCCAGTCACAACAATCGCGCGATCACGTAAAACACGGTGCATGTAGTGTTCTAATATTGTCCATGATTGTCTGGAGTAATCACATACCTAACCTGTATCGAGCTATACCAAGTGTGCTTGTCCACTACCTCGCTGACCATGGCCTAGCCCAGAGTCCTCAGCCTAGGTATTCGTATACATAAGCTTTGATACCAAGCAGTGAAGCTGGTATTAGGACTAAACTTATGGATATCCAAACCCGAGCTCCTAGATGTTAAATATACCTAAGCTCACGATACCAAATGACGACCTAAAAAAACTTGCAAGTGTGATTGACGAAAAGTTAAAGCAGCATTAAATCGCTTGCGAATACTCGTGGATGTCGGGTAACGAGCACACGCTTACGAAAAGCAGTAGTCTCATATGAGCTCTTCCCAAAAGTGACAAAACACGTCTGATAATCAACAATGACCACACAGGGTCCAAATGCGAGTAAAATAATGGCCACTTAGGCCCCTGCATCAATACTCACAAAATAAATATCCCAACTAAATATATATCATGATTTAAGAGTTTTTACAATACTCTTAATACAACATATATTAAACCTTAGAATTTTAATACATGTATACAAAATAACTACCAAAGCCATAACCCGACTTTCTTCTCAAAACGGCCTCTAATGAGTGCCTTCTTCAAAATATTCACCTTGCAAGAATGGTGATCCTGTTAAATTAAACGAAACCCGATAGAAAATTTCTACGGTTACTCCAGCTAAATTTTTATGCATGGAAAAAACAAACACATTCAAGCAATTACATGAATCTACTTTCGAGATGTCTACATGACCGTCCAGGTGTCTGAGTCCTCAGACTCCCTCGCGTGCCCCAGCCCGATATGCGGTAAAATAATGGGTTTTCAAAACAAAGCTTTTGTTCTCGAAAACTCACTACAGGCCGGTAAAAATATTGGACTACCCTCCGAGGTAGAATGTTGGAGGCCTTCGAACAATTCATGGGCTCCTCAGAGCGTGTAATTGTTGGACCCGTCTCTGACCGATTCAGGAAAATCATCAAAACAAATTCCGCTACCGCCAACTATGTTCGTTTTTATTTTCTTTCATGTCATGCTCCACACCCCTGTCTGAGGCATCAGTGCGTATGGAATGCATGATCTTAAATCGAAAACTTTTATGTTAATATATTACACGCCATATATATGAATATAATATAACATAATTAATCAAACAAATCATGTTCGTGAAATTCACATCAATAACACCAAGAATTAGCTCACTGGGCTAATTATTAAATATAACAATTCATTTTGAATCACTCGGCATCTGAATTCACCACAAAATAATCACATCACTATTCATGAGCGTTGAGCCTCGGGTTACTATTCACGGCCTTTGATAAATTTTCTTGCTCGGTTCCAGCTTTGAGGCCAAGATTAGCAGCTAAAACAGGCGCTAGAACATTTCTCAGCATTTACATGCTCTTAGACAAAAGATTAACACAAGTAGGAAAGATCTCCTATCTGGGTTGTGAACTCCACCAATCTGAACATCTGCGTAGCCCTCTCCGCGATAGAACAACTACTTATTGCCTCGTCGGTAGGCGATTCGATCGGCGAGAATCCTAGAGGAATGAATCTCTCTCTCTCTGCAGAATAAAACTTCAAAAAGCTCTTACCCCCGCTGACCTTACTGGGTTTGTCTTCAAATTTGAAGATGACACTATTGCATTTTTTGTCTTATTCATTAAACATTCTATAATTCCATTTATTATTTTCTTGATTTTGACACTTGACACAATCTAACATCCATTTCATCTCTCTACTCATGCAACATGTGTGGCGTAGTACGTGTAGTGGGTGACTTTTGTCACATCACATGTCGTTTTACGGTACTCGATACTCGGTGCCTCGAAAAATGTGCAAATTTTGACTGTATCGGAATTCGACGTGGTAGCTAGATTTTGCGAGACGATTCCAACGGTGAAATTAATTTCGTCATCCGAGATCTAGAAAAATTTTGGATTTTTACCGAAATTACGATTTTGCCATTTTTGCTTGCGGAATTTTCGGGTCTAACGGGTGCTTATGCTTCAGGCGGAGTTGAAGCCACATGAAAAAATTTTCGCGCCGTCTGGAATTTCTTGCTATTGTATTTGCATTGAAAATATGGAACATTGTCACTGACCCTCTCGCCTTGAGCGAGACAGAGGGGGCGTGGTATCTTGGGACTCTTTACTGCTTTTCGGACATTGGTGTTACCAAGTCTTATAACCTAAATCAAATATCATATAAAAGATGCAAATAAAAAAACTACCATAGTAGACATTTAACTATCAATACATACGATCCTAAGTCCCATTTACATATACATATATACAAAAAGCGTACAATTTACATTTACATAATTAGAGCCTTGAAAACCACAGTGTGAACCCCTACTAGTGTCTTGTATGTTATGCGGAAGATCGCGTACGTCCTCCTCTGTACCTACATGGATTAAAACCCGTGCTAATCTTAACACTTAGTGAGAAACATGACTTATACGTATACACATGCACTCATACTCATTTATAGCATGCCATATAATAATAGCAGTCTCAATTAAGCGAGATATAAATTTTTCATGAATTCATATAACAAACTTATACACATACTTGTACTTATAGCAAACTTATGCTTGTTCGGATCTCAGTAGGAGTTACGAGGGCTTATGCTTGTGCGGAGGTACGTGGAGTACTCTGAGACTTATGCTTGTACCAGGAATGCGCATAGGTACGATCAGGCTTATACTTATATGAGGTGCCCATGGGTCTTATGGAAGCTATACTTACGGTACCCGTGGGTACATTCGAACAGAGCGATGTACGTTACTTTACTCTTATTAAATTATTGATTCTTATCATATAAGCGTTTGATTACCTAGGCCAGTAATAAAAAATGAGTGAGGACCGCGGCCTGATAAGTGGCGAGTGCGATGCGATCTTGAGTGTCGTAGCCTGAGAGTAAGTCTTGGGAAGAGATTGACAAAGGTGTCGTCGCACTAGTCGAAAATAAGAAGTACAATGCGTGCTGCACGTATTAAAGGTGTCGTGTCATTCAATGCCTCCAGGTCTTAAAATTCTGATTATATGTGTTAAGGAACTTACTATCTTATCATAGAGGCATTAAGTTTGCCACCATCGAACTCGCCGAGGTGGCGAGGTACAGTCTAATTTTCCTTTACCTTACAAACATGAATGGACCCCTTTCATACACTTATAGGGTCCTCATTAGTCCAATAGACAAGTCCTCAAAATAACGGAATAGGAAAACAAAACACAAAGAATTTCCATGTTGTGAGCAATTTTCTGAAAGAGGCGTACCAGGGTAGTCAAAACCTCCCTCTCAGCCACGCCTTGGCGTGGACCTATGTTGCTGCATGGGATCACTACGTTGTAGCGTGGGACCCCGAAAATTTCTAGATTTTGCTGATTTTGTCCATTTTCGGAAATCAATGAAAAACAAAAGAATATCTCATATACTTTCTAGGAAGAAGCATCTCCCGAGTGTGTTCTAGCCTAGCAAAACCAAACATATAAATTAATTAGGGTTTTCTAAGCCCAGGCACCAAATATTTGTAAGTTAGGTTAACTTCTAACACGAGCTTGTGTATCCATACATCCCTAGAAGCAAGAATCCATACTGAAAGGGAGGATTCCGCCCTTTCATCTTATACCAACTAGGGTTTACCAACCAATTTTCAGCAATCTAGGGTTAGAGGATGAATTCCTAACTAGACCCTAGAAAATGGAGTCAACTAATATCCATACAAACCCATAGCCATCCATACAAATCCATACATCTCCATACAAATCCCTAGTTTCCATACCTTTCTTGGCTTCGTTTCTTCTTCTTACTCTACTTCTTCTCTTCTCCTCTATTCTTCTTAACGTTTTTGCTCCCCCAAAATGAGATACAAGCTTGGTCTAATCCCTATTTGACCTTACTTCCTTTTATTACACTTTGGTCCTTCATCTCTCCTCTATTTACAAATCAAGTCATTCATATTTCCACTTTAGCATCTCATCTTCTTATCTTATGACTTTTATGTCCCGTTTTGACAAATTACAAATTTACCCTTGCTTATTTCCGGGTTCTCGGATTTCACGGTTGCATTTAAATTACGAAAAATTCAAATTATACCTACAAAATACTCTAAACATACTGAAAACGACTAGGGTATATTTCGGGGTGTTACAGACATTATATGTAAGGGGAAAAGTGTTTCATCTACACCGATCACAAGAGTCTTAAATATTTTCCTTCACAACGAGAGCTTAACCTGAGACAATTTAGATGGATGGAATTGATTAAAGATTATGATTGCATGATTGATTATCACCCCTGAAAGGCCAATGTAGTAGCACATGTGTTGAGTAGAAAGTTAGTGCAAACGCTACGAGCATTGAATGCTCACTTGTCGTGAGCGATGGTGAAATAGTGGCGAGTTAATAGCTAATTTGGATTTGTTGAATCGGGGTTCTGGGCACAAAAGGACGATGAGAAAATTTACGCCATAGTGGAGTAGGATTGGAGGGAAAAGAGGCCAGAGTTTACGTGAAGGAAGGTGATCCTTGTATTATAAATATCGGGTTTGTGTAACTAATGATAGTGAATTGAAGAAAGTCATTCTAGAAAAGGCACACAATGGATCTTTTGCTATGCATCCAGGTAGCCTGAGATGTCAGATTTAAAGGTTTCGATGCTTGGTGGTTCGGAATGAAAAGTGTATTAGAATTTGTGACCAAGTGTATGATGTGAGTGAGGTAGAGCACCAAGTTCCTTAGGGATTATTGCGACCTATTGAATACTTGAG
This sequence comes from Tetrastigma voinierianum, assembly GCA_016808115.1. Lineage (NCBI taxonomy): Eukaryota > Viridiplantae > Streptophyta > Magnoliopsida > Vitales > Vitaceae > Tetrastigma > Tetrastigma voinierianum. The sequence continues at coordinate 74,785 of JAEQBH010004350.1, forward strand.
TAGAAATAGGGTGAATCACCATGGATTTTGTGGTAGGGTTACCATTCTGGGGAAGAAAACATATTTCAGTTTGGGTCGTGGTAGGCCAGATTTGGCTAAATTACATTCATACCGGTGAATTGACTATTCACTTAATGGTGATAGAGTTGTACATAAGTGAAATAGTTCGGTTACATGAGATTCCAATATCCATCATTTCGGATGATAGAATCCAGGGGTTCACTCAGATGTGCAGGGAAAATTGCGAGAGGCTTTGGGCCTCGACTAAATTTGACCTGACAATTCCACCGAGTAGGCAGATAGACCATTCGGAAAGAGTGATCGAGTGTTGGAAGACATGCGAAGTTGTGTGATCGACTATATGAGGGTAGTTGGGATAGACACATTCTCTAGTTGAATTTGTGTATAACAATAGCTCGATTGCAGTATTGGAATCCAAGCCTTACGAGGGCTCTCTACGGAGAATGCGAGAACACCATTGTGTTGGATCGAGTTGAAGCGAGAAAAGGTAATTAGCCTCGATTGATTCAAGAAATCGGGGAAAAGTGAAAATGATTAGAAAGATTGAAAGTGGCCACGAGATGGGCAAAGTCTTGTGCGGACATGAAGAAAAGGATGTTCGTCATGAGATCGGTGAGAAGGTGTTTTGAAATATCCTTTTGGAAGGTAATGAGATTCGGGAGAAAGGGCAAGTTAGGCCTAGGTTCATTGGGCCGTATAGTAGATGAAAGTGGGATCCGGTGGCATACAGATTGACCTTACCCTCAAGAGTTGGAAAATATCCATAATGTTTTCGTATTGTCCGATGTTGAGGAAGTGCAGTCGGACCATCGCATGTAGTCTCTTTAGAGACGATTGAGCTTATGAAGAGGAGCCAGTAGAGATCTTGGCTCGAGAAGTGAAAGAATTGAGGAACAAGCGAATCCCACTAGTCAAGTTGCTGTGGAGAAACCACAAGGCCAAGGAAGCCATGTGGGAAAGTGAAGAAGTTATGCGACATCAATATCCCCAGTTTATTTGATGAGCAATTTCTAGGACGAAACTTTCTTAAGGAGGGGAGAGTTGTAACGCCCTAAAAATGCCCTAACAGTTTCAGAACATGTTTAGGGTATAAAATAAAGAGTAAATGAAATTTTTTAAGATTTTAAATCCTAAGAATGAAAAAATATACAACCAGTAAATTTTATAGGAGCGAATAAATTTGGTAAAAAATGTCAAATGAGACCCAGGGTCCTAAATGAGGAGTGTAGTGTTTAAAATATGAATGAAATGAAAGGAAATGAAAATGAATGTGAAATGAAGCTTTAAAATGAGAATAATGAGAAATGGGAATTGGTGTGTAAGCCAAACAAGGGCTTATGAAGGATTTTGACTTAAGACCAAATTTGGTCTTGTAAAAGGGCATAACTCTCATTTATTCATTTTGGGTTGGAAAGAGAGACACGAATTGAGAGAGAAGAAGGAGAAGCCATTGTTGGTGATTTCTTTATCCATGTAAACAGAGATGAAGTGATCGAGACGGAGGGAAGAAGAAATAAAAGAGAAGAAGGAAACCCAAAGGTAAGAAAAACTAAACTCTAACCTCTTTTTTCTTGTGTTTGGATTTGGGAAAGAAACCACAACCTTATGTAAAGATGATTTTGATTGGTTGTAGATCCAAGTTTAGGGTTGAGTTTTGAAGTTTATTGTTGATTGGTATTGGTTTGGATTGGTTTTGAGAAATGTTTGTAAAAGGGAAATGTTGGGTTTTCAAGGAAATGCTGTCAAAAATTTGTCAAAACCCCTGTTCTTGTTTTAACTATAAATTAAGTTATAATCATCCAAATTAAGTGATTCTAATTGGTAACGAACCATAATAGATAGGGCTACAAATTTATAGAAGGGACCAAGAACAAATTGTAGCACTAAGGCTCCCGAATATGGGCTTAAAGGTGAGTTTGGGTAGCACACTAGTATGCTCTGTTTTGGGTGTAGTTGTGGTTTTTTGGCCATAAGTTAAGTTTCACTCATCCCAGTTGAATTGATTCAAATTCTGCGTAAACTAGACTTCTAGGGGAATAATTTACTTGAAGGAAGTGTACCCCAAAGTGCCCATAAATCTGTCAAAGTGGAGCTATGTGCGGATTCTGTTTTGCAAATTAGAGTAGTCTAGATGTAAAATGCAATAACTTGAGTTTTGGTAATCCAAATTGGATGATTCCAATTGGAGAAGAAACCTTAGAACTATAGCTTCAAATGAGTGAAAGGACCATTACCAATTTATATAGATTCAGACCTCATAAATAAAAAAAAAAAATGAGTAGGTGACCAGTGAGCTGGGCATATCGACTAGTTTGGCATTAAAATGTCGTAATTTGAGTTTGGGTTATCCAAATGAGATGATTCTAATTCTACACAATAGAACTCTTAGAATAACCAGTGTATGTGATTGTCATTGTATTTGAATAGGGGCTAGCGAGGAGGAAAGCACATTGAAGTCGAATTAGAAGATTGGAATCGAGCGGCAGTTACCAGGACACGTTCTCAAACTCTCTAAAATATTTGAATAATTATGAAATGAGCTTGAATTTTGGAAATGATTGACAAAGAAAGTGGATAATGATTTATGTTTGAAATGGTTGTTTTAAGTGATTTGAGACAATTGGCAATTTGCATAAAAGAAAATTTCATGAATGTGAAAATGTTCTATTTGCATACAATGTCTATATATACTATTGTAAATTGTATTGAATGATTTAATGACCTTAAAAGAATGTTAACCATTAGGAACTCGAGTTAAGGATGAGATTGGTATGCAGTAAGAGTCAAGCGAAGCGTCTTATTGGCCAGAGGTATGCCCCGATCAGTAGCCAGTGAGACAATATCGGTAGTGTACACCAACCGAGTATATATATATATATATACACACACATACCGGCCTACAGCCTAGTAGGACCGTGCCGGTGATTCGTTATCCACGTACTTGCAGAAAGCATATGTTAGAATTCGATGAGGCCGAAATGATAATGAGATTGAGATTTAAAGAGATTTTGGATTTGTGCTTTTAATGATTTTTTTTTCTTTCTTTGTGCCTATGAAAATGCATAGCTTAAGGATGACTAATGAATTGTAATTTATTTATAGAATAAATATATAGATACGTATTATCTTTGCATTGAGTGATGAAAATTGTACAAAATCATTGTTTATAAATATTGCATGTTTTGATTTAAAATGAAATGAAAAGAATAGAATTGTATACAGAACCACTAAGCATAGAAAATGCTTGGTGTGTTATCAACACGTAGGTGCGGTGAATAGGTAGAGTGAGGCCATACGACCCACAAGCTTGGCTTGTCTGACACCATTCGGAGGGAGAAGTAAAACTCGACACGTATGCATGAAATTGAATTGACTCTTTTGTATAAAGTATCTTGGGAAAGTTAAACTCTAATTCTATTTTGTAAATGTTTTTATAACCCAGAAAACTTTGATAAATTTTGTAAATGATAGATACAAATGTGGAGTTATCCCCGAAAATGATGGAGCGTTAGCAAAATGTTTAGTTTTTCGCAAAATGTTAATGTATTTTTATGTATACCCAATGAGTATTTGAAATGTGTTTTGAGTAATGAAAATGTATTCACATTTGTATTGAATTTTTGTATTTAGTTCAAATGAAAGTGAGGGCTGCGTTCCTAAGATCTAGTTCGGATCAGAAAGCTGGTGGGCGAATTCAGTGCGAGGCGAAATTGGGATCTTACAATGTGGATGCTTGCTAAGAGTAGCTAAGTACATAGGAGACTTGTCATGAGACAATCATATGGATCATCTATTTAAATATAACTGATTGTCTCATCATAGCAATGGTGCAAGTATCCTTAGACTTCGGGTGCTTAAGGATATCTTGGATGCTGATTTTGTACTTTATCCTCAAAATGTGTGCCTCTTAGAGGTCACTCTTTGGATGAGGACTGAGTATGGTTTGAAGTCGAAATTGGAGTAGCCAACAAAGTTCGCCACTCAAATGGGGAGGGTATGCTGGGCCCAGCACTGACCCGGAATCATTACTCGGAAATCTCTTGCCATAGTAGAAAATTCGAGAGTGTCTTCAAGTGCATAATTGTTGGAGTGATGAATCCGAGACAAGATCAAATATCATTTGGGCTAGGTGTGCTTGATCCTAATTAGGAGAATTTACACATTATCCATGCGAACAGTAGGAGGTATAGATTGGTGAAATAATGACAAATTACAGTATTTGTCTATAGGAAGGGTATGCAGTCCGACCATTGACTCTCCGGTCAATTTAGGGTCATGATGTGTTGCTAGATACCAATCTTGACTTGCTTAATTCAATAGTTGAATCAAGTAGCGACATAAGCAGGAACCTAATGGCTCACGCCCAGAAGAGTGAGAATGATATGAAAGCGATTTGGATGAAATCGAATATGGGAGTGATACGAGAATGGAATGTCAAGTTAGTGGAATCTCGGGTTTGAAAGCCCTCACTTAGAGAGATAATACCTACGCTGTGGAGTGGCAAGAACATGCCATAACATTAGGATGTGTGTGACCTATCATCACTTAGAGGGCACATTTTATTCATTTTCATAGGATAGGGTTTTTATAAAGCAATGTGTGAAACCCACAAATGGAAGATGACTCTTTTGAGACTTGAGAGGTTCATGAGAAAAGTTGTTTCTCTGTCTCTAAGAAGTGTTCTAGGGTTTTGAGGGCAGATTACTGGTTTCCTCTTTGGATCGGGACTTGGCTAGCATCGGGACCCTTTTCGAGCCCTTTCCTTAGGGTTATCGACTCAACTCTTCGTGTGGATGCCATCGGCGAGACACAGGACTTGGTTAAACCTTCGAGTCTAAGGCTTTGTCGGAGCCAGCTAGCTCGGTTTTGGAACCAACAAAAGCTAATAGTACACTTCTCTTTGTTGTAGAGCAGTTTGATGCTACAAAGAGGGTCCTTGATGGGTTTTAGTTAGGATATTTTTGTTTCAGGTTGCTGCTCGGCAAGTGTTTCAGTCAAAGGCACCCGGTGGTATTAAGGCAACCTTGTGTGCATCAAAATCTGACATTGTTGAGTTTTTCGGTTTTGGCACCTATGTTTTCAAAAGTTTTGGAAATGAGATTTTTGTATGAAAGGTGTAGATCCAGTGTTGTTATTTATGTGTATGGTCATGAGATGATCTAGGATGGTGAATATGAAGAAGGAACAACTTGGAAGTGAGTAAAAGTCCCAAATATTGGATTTTTTCAACTTTCCGTCGTTGGAAAACCAAGCAACGTTGCGACGTTTGGCGTGATGTCGTGACATTGTTCGCCGAACCCGGAAAATTCGCGACATTTCGGTTGTGTGACATGACATGACATGATGTGACGTGACGTGACATGACATGATGTGACGTGAAGTAACTTGACATGATGTGTGAGTTGAACACTCCCAACGTCGTGACGTAAGGATGTGCAAGTGTCAGCGACATGAGGGGCGGTAGTGGGGTTTGAACCCTCCTGTGTCCTTGACGTCGAGATCTTACTAGTGCCTTGTTCATTTCCCTTTCGTTTATGGTTTTCCTGAGTCACCGAACACCTTGCTCTTATGTGTTTGGAAATAGAAATGTGCGAGTTAAGCTGAGCAGTTCGAGGCTTTTAAAATTTCTAGAATCATGGATTTCAAAAACCATGTTGAAATTACCTATGCTAATTTTTGGACAATATGTCCTTTTAAAATCTTATGGATTCGGGAATTTGAATCGGGATTATGGTTCTAGGAGTTGAGCTTGATTGGAGAGTTAAATCGGGTTTATGATTCAAGAAGTTGAATCGGGTTCATGAAGTCAAGATGAATCAGATATTTTCAAGTGTTGAATGGGTGGATGTAGGACAATATTAGTTCAAGTGTTGAATTGAGGTTATTGTTCAAATGTTGAACAAAACAAAATGGATCAATTTTATTTCAAGTGTTGAAAAACCTTTTAATGTGCTTTTGAAATCATGGGGTACCATTATCTTCAACTTTCAATGGATTGCATTAGAGAATGCATGTTTAAGGGTGTATGTTAGCATGATCGATGATTATGAACTTGCATAATGGTGATTGAGCATTCTGCATTTGATTATTATTTCTTTTTGGATAAATAGGGCATGTGTGTCCCTACCTCTCTCTAATTTCTCTATGTACTTCTCTTCTCATCTAAATCCGCCTCAAATATAACTTGAGGTTATTCTTATTAAATGTATGTAATTAGATTACACAGGATTATGATAAGTTGGTGAAGATCTGGGGAAAAGTATGAAGAAAGATTATCGAAAGACAGCGAAGATTCTATAAGATTGAATTTATTTTAAAGGCTTGTAATAATCATGTGCATCCTTAGGTTGGACCTAGTCCAGTTCCATTATGGCTCATGGAATTGATTTTAGAATGTCCATAACCATGCCATATAGTTAGAGTAATTATCCTTGTAATTTCATGAGATGAATGGATAATGCATGCTAATAAAAGATGAGACTCCATCTAAGAAAACCCTCCATTAATATTAAGGTTAATCTTCCACTAATGAGTGTGAACTAGAGTTCCTTTTGGAGATTGAGGTTGTTGGGTAAACTCAAGCCTTCCTCCACAAGAGCATGTTCTATCCATGGAAATGAGTTTTCTTGATCGATGGCTGGCCTTAACTAGACTCATTAGCTTTTTTGATAAACCCAAGGTTAATGTTGGATACAGTTGCAGTCGGGTTAGTGTACACGAGATGTATCACGTGTCATGGAGTTGATAACCAGTGATGGTGCACAAATCAACGGAGTTGATAGCATAGGATTCGATAGTTGCATGGGTTGGATGGATGTTTGTATGATCTAATAGCTAGGTTGTTAGGCCAAACCTAGTCACTTTCAAGTGATATTGACTTCCTTAATTGCATACGCAGTGGTATGAACAAGATACCTACCTTTTTGACTGAGATGGCTTGTTTGGTAAACTGTGTGATTCTCTATGATATTGGATATGCGGCGTGCTGGAGAACACTCATATAGGTTCTCTCGGATCAATAGTGAGGCTATAGTTCTGATAAAATAATTAGAACCATAATACGTATTATCAAAGCGTAATAATTATGCATTTTAAGTACAATATAATATAATCTCTTTTACATCTAGGTTGCGAGAATCGTAACACATGTCGACCATCGTGAAGTTGCGATCCATACTAGATGCGATAAATTGGCCAGGAGACCCGATTTCATGGGCGCTAGAACTTGAGAATTGTTCTCGGGGCGGGAAAAGATAGCTTATGTCATGAGTGCCCATTCCAGTATCCCCATATGTTGGAGACCAGATAGCATTTCAGAAGCACATGGATGACAGTATCATTGCTGCATGTGTCATGCTTGCATACATGTCGCTCGAGGGCTTCCAGCCCGACATGGTATGATAGCATATGACATAATTCGCCCATCTAAGGAATTATTTAATTAGCAAGCAAGATCTAGAAAGGTTCGAGGTCTCCAAATGCTTTGCTCGAGAGAAGATGCAAGAGGGACATCTCGATACAATATGCATTGAAAATGCATGGGTACATGGTAAGGTTGGATCGACTAGGTTTTGGTATGGACCGATGAATTAAGTATAGCCCTAAACATTTAATTCTAACACTCATTATTTAGGAGTTGCAAACACGAGTCTTATCCTTAAATCTTGACATTTTCATGTTGTCTTTAATATCGAGGGGTTAGGGTCCTTAAGTCTTCCAGCTTGTTTGTCTGTTTGTCTTACTAATATCGAAGTCGAGGGCGGTATTTTCCACCATCACGGGGATGGTCTCTCTTAGAGATATGAGTATTGTGGTAGAAATGACCATTGGAAATCATCTTTTCATTAGAGCTAGAATTTGTAAACAACTCACTTTCTCTGATAAAGTTAATCTGTTTAATTGAATCTAGATCATTCGTCCTCATAACCCTCTTTCAAGACAAGATTGTTCCACTTGTTTTGCGAAACATAGACGAGGTTAAAATCTTTAAGGAAAAGTGCGAACGTAGTTAGCTAAGCGATTGGACATATTTTCCTTTGAAACCCTGTATAGTAGCGCGGGTGTTGCTAAATAAATTGGATCCTGAATGACCAAATCTCAGGAATTACATCATCGTTCTAACGAGGACTCTTATTACTTTTGGAGCGGTTGTACCCAATCGAAGCTTCTTTGAAGGTTTGTATCCAACTAAGTCATCATTCATAACTTGTTTAACGTCATTGCTCATAAGCGACTTTGAAGATTTATCCATTGCTTTGCATTTGTTACGCGAGGCGCTGCGTAAATCTTTTTATCTGCTCGTACCTCATCTGACATGCCCTTAACAACTTACTTTCTTCACTTACATTTTCAACCTGAGTCATTGGGAATGCAATTTGATCCTCCTCAAATGGATTTAAAACAAATTCCCTTTCATCTTAATTATGAATAAATCACTCTCATTTGCATATTTAATTAGACAATAATCATTGTTATATAGTCTTTATATCCTTTGTCGACAGTTGATCCACTTAACAAGTTCGATCTATGTCGGCTGTCTGACACATGTTGATTAACTTAGTACCATGAAAAGTTGGGATAACTATTGTACATTTTCCCTTGACAATAATATCTCACCATCACCCTTAAACCAACGATGGATTCCCACACCATTCTTTGAACATGCTCTTGTTGTGTGCCATATGGATTCGAAGCGACGCCATTGTCGTGTGAGCGATAGTTTTTGAATTCATCTTTGGTGAAGCAAGTGGCAGCAGACCAGTAATCTTCTTCTGTTGATCTCACTTGTTTTACCTCTTCCTCATTTTATTGCCTTTGTTCCACCACAAATAATAGCTTCATGCCATATTTGCTGTGATTAGAAGTATTTAACATGCGGTCTTCTCAAACCTTTGGAAAGGTGGATGACGCTTTCTTGTTACAGCAACGGTAGAGGCTGATGAGTTCTTCACACCCATCCTTCCATTTCGATTAACGATTATGCACTAGTGCTACTTTCTTTCTTGTTCTCCCACTTGCTCTTGGTTGCTCCTCAATGCTTAGCTATCAGTGCTCCTTTTGTTGTTGTGCCTTCTCTCATGAGACTCCTTTACTCTTATGCTTGAAAAACACTTAACAATTATGCCAGAGAAAATTCTTGACATGTCCTTGGTATTTTCAAGGATAGTGATGGTTCCTTCATACCTTTCAGGAATAGTAACAAGGATTTTTTCAACTATTTTTGAATATGTGAATTCAAATTCAAGAAGTCTCACTCTATTTGCAATTCAGTATGTCGGTATTCTTTAAGCGATTCGAGACTCCATTATTTGCGGTTCAAATTCCTTACCAAGTTTAATTTGCATACCTTTGATTCTCTCATCTCCGGCATCACTCATTTTGAGGTAATCTCGTATCTCAGTGGTTGACTTTAGAGACATGATACGTAGTGAAGATGATGGGAGTGGCATTTATTTAATAAATAAACATGGGTGCCTTTGATTTCTTGGTTTTCCTTTCTTTATGTACTTTCATTTGAGCCATGGTGGGATTTACAGAAAGTACAGGAATATCATATTTCTCTTCAACTGCTTCCCAAAGATCCAGGGCTCCCAAGTAAATCTCCATTCTAACTACCCACATCTCATAGTTGGTTCCATCAAATAATACCAATTGTTAACTTTAAAGGTAATAGAAGACACCAATGAGGAGAATGAGATGAACAACGGAGAAAGAAAAACTTAATTCATTAATTAAAAAAGCTTACAACAAACTTAGAGTTTAACCAAAAAAAGTTATAATAAAGGACCTAAAATCAAGCCATGACTAAAAATAGGAAATCAAGTACTAATCCCACAAATTAAGAACTCGTCAACAACTTAACATAAATATTAAATGCTATATCAGTCCTAAACATTTAATCCTAACACGTGCAACTGGGAATACTTTTATTTTTTGAAATGAATTTCCTTCCAAGTTTTATAGCATATTGAATACAATCACTTCTGACTCCTTTTCATTTAGCTCCCGAAGGAAAGAAATATTTCATGAAGGTCTATCAAATAACATTAAATTTGTGAATCTAACATTATTAATATTTTTTTCTTGAAATAACTTATTTCGAACGAAAATATCATTCTCTATTTCATGTATTTATATTATTTATTAAAAGATGGATAATTTTTACAAGAAACAAAAAGGAGAATTTTGTCAAAATTAAATGAAAATTTGATGAAAGATAAAATTTTCAAATTTGGGTTTTCAAATATTATTTTAATCAAATCACCAAAAAAAAATTAAAAAAAAAAAAAGTCAAAACAGCTGAGAGGAAAAATAGTAGATACAAACACATAAAATGATAAAATTCATTTTTAGCCAAAATAGATTATTCTCAAATAAATAAATAAATAAATAAATGGGAGAGTTAGATGTTTTAACCAAATATTTCATAAATAAATAAATAGATTTCACCTTATTCTTATTTTAACAAAAATATTATTAATATTTTTTGTAAAAATAATAATTTCTTTTAAAATATACATACAAACCACATAAAATGATCAAATTCATTTTTGTCCAAAAAATAAGTTGTTTCTCAAAAAAAAAACAAAACAAAAGGTAGAGTTACATGTTTTAACCAAATATTTCATATGGAATTGTATTAGAAATTGTTTTTTTCATTGTGTGTCCTTGTGTTTTACCCCCATGGAATAAATTCTGTATTTATTTCCCTCCTGGGGCACATTCTTGGAAACTTTCCTAAAAATAATAAAAAAATTAAAAATAAATCTTTAAAAAAATATAATTTGAAAAATAATTCTACATATAATGTAGTTTTCTCCACATCATCAAGCCACGTCATATTGAAGCTTTAAAATTTTCAAAATTATGAAGGTGTCTTTTCAAAAGACAATTTCAGTGTAAATTAAAAATTTTAAAATGTATAAAAGTGTCTCTTCAAAGACTTTCAAATGAAATAATGTAAATGTGTCTTTTAAAAAGACATTTTTAGTTAAATTGAAAATTTACAATTTATGTAAGTGTCTATTCAAACTTTACTTTAACAAAATAGTGTAAATGTGTTTCTTCAAAGACACTTTCAATGTAAATTAAATTTTAAAGAAATTATGAAGGTGTCTCTTCAAAGACGCTTTCAATATAAATTAAAAATTTTCAAGGTATCCTTTGTGTCTATTTAAGGCACTTTCCAAAGATATAGTACAAATGTGTCTCTTTTTCAAAATATACTCTTTCGGTGTAGTGAAAATTTTCATAATTATAAAGGTGTTTATTCAAAAGACACTTTCAATGAAATAGTGAAAATATGTCTTTTCAAAAGATACTTTTAATGTCAATTAGAAATTTCAAAATTTTAGAAAGTGTCTTTTAAAGAGATATTTTTTAAAAATGTCTCTTTAACAGACACTTTTAGATGACCGCAAACTCTATTAGATTTAGAAATATTTTAAACCTATAGTATTTGAAGGGTTTTTTTGTTTTAAACTAGATGTCGAAAAACCCACACATTCTTGGCTCCACCTCCCACAGATGGGCGACAAAGTAGGAGTGTGTAAGCATGGTGAAGGGTAGACTACGGTTTCTCTACATTTGCTTGTGCTAAGTTTAACGACCAACCTTCAGCTCCCTCGAGTTTAGCGAGATGACTTCCCACAGGACTTCATCTTTGGGTGCGGAACCTCTGCTTATGGGTTTTATTTACTTTTTGCTTCTTCTTTTTTTGAAAAGATTGTTTTACTTTTCTTATTGCCTTTGGAATCACCTTTTGAATAAAGGAGTTCCAATTGTGAATGAATTTTAGTTATTTTTATAAAAGGTTGAAGAACAGCCGTTTCAAGATGGAGGACCCACCAGTATCAGGATACCTTCGTTCATCAGTAGCTTCTACTTTCACTATAATAGTACTCATTTATTAGAAATATTTGGTTAAAAGACATCAAATAATTTTGAATTTGTGAATATAACATGTCCCATGTTTTTTCTTAAAAAATAACTCATTTTGAACAAAAATACCATTCTTCATTTCATGGATTTACATTGTCTCTTAAAAGAAAGTATTATTTTTGCAAGAAAATAAGGACATTTTATCAATATTAGGCCAAAAATTGATGTAGGGTCAATTTAAAAATTGGGTTTCCAAATTATCAAGTGTTTGCTCGGACATAGCTTCTTTTGCGAGGAACATCAAGCCTTCACCGACATTAATGAAGAAGTTTTCTCTTTTATGTGCTTGTCATCAAAGCTCTTAAACTTGTTCCTTCTCTTTTTGTCTTTTAGTAGATGTGCGTAAGGTTGAGCTACAGGAGTAATATTGCTTTGGGAAATTTAAACAATCTTTTAAATTTATGATACTAATTATAAAAGAAAGTCTCGAGGACTCTCTTTGTTTGATTTTAAAGTAGTAGAAGACTTATTTGATGTAAAAAAGAGTTCGAATCATGAAACTTGGTTCTAAATATTTTCTACTACTATATCTTGTCTTGCAACTTGTTAGAAAGTATTTTGATTTTTTGACTTCAGAAAATTGGGCAAAACATGGGTTAGTAGCCATTTCTTAGAGATAAATACAAATGCTAGATACTTGATTTGGATAGTGATTGTCGACCCAAAATTTCGGGGCCGTCCATTGGAGCTCCCGGAGACATAGCTTGTGATCGATTATCACAAATCTGAGTCAGTTCCTTCTTTTATGATATTTTTTGTTAAAATAATCATATGGCATATTAATGAGGGTAGCTTAGGTGGTGCAGGCCTTGGGATTTAACCTGATGGTCACCGATTCCAGATCCTCTCGGGGGTCACTAGAAGGTTTATCTAGCCATTAACTTCCCAGGGCTCTTGTATGGGATTAGTCGAGGTACGTGCAAACTGGCCCGGTCATCTACGGTTATCCAAAAAAAAAAAGAAATCTGTATGTTCATCTTCACGAGATTAGTTCACTCTTGAATAATGGTTGTTGTTAAGAGGTGTAGATATTGGCAGGAGTATGCACTCTTGATGCCTTATGAGACAGTATGTTCTTTATTGAACCATTTTTCTTGTAATAGAATCTGGTAATTTTGAATATGAAATTTATTGTGCATTGTATTTCCTGTAAACTTTTGTTTGAATTGCTTCTCTGTGTGCATGTATTTTTGAAGGAAGATGTGAAACTCATGGTTGGGAAGGCCCTAGGGATCTGATTCTCCATTTCGTATTCGGCTTATCAATCAGATCCACCCATAATTCATGTTAAGAGAATAAAAACTTGGGCTTTCTTTGATTCTCTGTCTGGACTCAGTCATGATGTTATTGTTCTATAAGATGGAAGAGGACATCAAAGCCAAAGGGTTTAACATATTACAACAATCTTATCGATGAACTTATCAACGAGTCGGATCATATATTACATCGGAAATGGAATCGATATTTTTTGGTTATCTTTGTGGGAATTAGTGAGTACTTATCTTTTCTTTGATAAGACGATCTAGAGGCAGATTTTTAAGTCAAATTCCTTCCAAGCCGATATCTAAACAATGGTTTACAAGCTCACTTCTTCAATATTTCTCCCTTGGATCTGGCAATCAACCACATGTTTCTCTTCATGGCGACACGCCACGAGGGCTCTTGAAGATGAGTATGAGGGATGGATTAGTCGAGAAGGATTGTGTATTGTTCTCATCTCTACATCTTTCAAATTTCACATTTTATGCTTGGGCAACATGCCTGCAGGTAAAATAGCCATCAATGAGCGTTTTCCTATGTGGATGCGGGGAAAGACTTCACGGGAATATCTTTGTGTAGTACTTAGAGAATTGGCGATAGGGTTTCGCGTGGTCCACATAATGAAGGCAATATATTTCTTTGTTGGTGGTATGATAGTGGAATCGCACCCCCCTCATCCCGTGCTCTCCTCCTTTTGGAAATTGTCTAAAGGAGTCTCAACGAGAGCCATACATTCTTCGGACATCATATCTTGTTTAGCACGTGCATCGGCTGCGAATTAATACGGGAAAAATGCTCGAATTATTACACAAACTTTCCAAATCAGTTAATGAATGTATGCATCTCCTCTCAACCATATTGCATTTAGCAATAAGAGTGTTCATCCAGCATTCTGGTTTGTTGAAATTAATACTTAAAGTAAAATTTGAATCTCAACCTTAACTTTTTTCTATTTTGGCATTCATCCATTACATAAGAAACATCAAAAGAAATTTGTGGAGTTACTAACTATGTGGTTGTGGGGAGGAGAAACAACATGGATTCGTAGGGGCAAATGTCTATGCCTATGTGGACCCTACCCGATCCACCCAGACAGTGACTAGCTTTTAAATGAAAGAAAATGTGGGTTGATTTTGAATTTATTAAGTCGAGTCAGGAGAACAGTTTTTCTTTAGAGTCGCCACTTACTTTTTGTTGTTATTTTATAAAGAGGAAAACCAAGTAAGAACAAAAAACCCCAATGACTCCAGTATGGAAAAAGCGGTCTGCGAAAACTAGATTTTGGGTCCGGGGATCAGATTACCTATCGGGAAGGTACCTCATATGAGATAGCACCCCTCTAGGCCGAAACTGGAGTCTCTCTGATGATTGGAGTATGTGAGACATATGGGTCACGGATCATAGTCTGCAGGCTAAACATACAACTTGGATCAGACCAACCTAATTGGTATCTGTGTGCTTAAACACTCTAGCCAAAAAAAAAAAAAAAAAAAAAAAAAAGGGGCCCGAATGGCGCGTACACGTGGTCCTTAGCCAAGTCTTTGTGAGGAAGGATTAATTCGCACATTTTGGCCTGAATTTCAATTGAATGCTCAACAAAGAAGCCAAGAGAAACATGCATGGCATCTCAACCACTCATTGATGCTACCACTCTTGTGCAACCATATCTATTCATCCGAAGAAAGCGGGCTCATCAAAACAACTAGATTATTGGTGTAACTAATCACCCTTGGACTGCATAGATCGATTCTTAAGAATCAAAATTGAACCACATTAACCCTAAAACTAAACCCCATTTCAGACCCTAAACATAGCAGCCCTACATTGATCTAGAGCGAATGGGCCGGACTAAAGGTCACGGGCTTCAATTAAGCGAAATCGGACGGCCATACAAAACTTCGAAAAGCGGCTGATCAGTTCTCCAGTGATGTTAAACACTTAGAATGACTAAGGAGCAAACCTGTAAACAAAGTACCCAAAATTCAATTAGGAGCGGAGCAATGAATTGGCTAATTGGTTCCCGGCCCGGTTCGGCCCAGGTTGAGGAAAGGCTCTCAAAATTTTTCAAAACCTTCCTGCGAGAGTTAGGAATCAACCAAAAACAAATCAAGTAGAAAACCCGACTTGAATGATGAGAATCAACACAAAAGACGCCAAGACCAATTGCTATTCAGCCAAGCTGAATTCGGTGAGCAGGGTGATCTGGTTTCCCCTGACTGATTCAATTTTAGTTTGAAGAGACTCTCAAATTTGTTAGAACCTTCCTTAAGAGTCGAGGAATCCAACAAAACAAATCAAGTAGAAAACCGACTCAGAATGTGTGGGCTCGAAAATTTCCCGATTTTAGGAAAATGGCCTAAGCGGTAATTTGATTGAAACACAGAAATTTTCTAGATCTCTGGATGGTGGCTTCGGACTTCAGTTGGAATCGTTCGAAATCTAATAACACGATGAATTCGTCGAATTCGAAACGATGAATTCACGTTTTCGAGAGGCAAGTATCGGGTGTAGGTAAAGCGAGTTTGAGAGACATGTGATGTGACCAAAGTGCCACTACACATGCTCTTTCTTGTGACACATGTTGCAAGATTAGAGATGATGAAATGGGTGAAGCAGTTAAGCGAGTGTCAAAATCAAGACAAAAAGGACACAAGTGGGATTTACAGGAAATGTGTTTATCATAATAAGGCGATGAATGAACAATATTCATCTTCTCACAAGACAAAAGTGTGCGTAGGCGGGAATGAGAAGAACGTGGGTGAGGTTTGTGATTTTAGAGAGAATATGTGTCTTCTCTCTAGATTTTCGGCCATTTGGATCGTCGGTTCTCGACGGAGCAAAAATAAGGCGTTCTCTGCGGCAAGGGCTGCAGCGTGGGCAGATTTGGTGGGGTTAAACCCATTTCAGAGGTAGGGATCTTTTACTTGCGTTATTCTTTGGCTAAGAGTCATATAAATGGTTGAATGTTACGGGCTTGTTTTAGCGTAAAATTCGGTCAAAACTTTGAACAGTGGAAGAAAATTCCTATTTGTGTGAGCGTGAACAGTGCCACACGAGGGTTTCCTTTGTTCGTGGCGTATGAATAGTAACGTGAATGTTTTGTGTGGTACATGATGTTGAGTGATTCAAAATGAATAGCTTGTGTTTGCTAATTAGCCCGTGGGCTAATGTTGGTGTTATTGATGAATTTAACGCAGTTTATGTGATTTAATTATGTTAATATATATGCATGTGAATATATTAGCATGAAGGTTTGGAATTGGCATCATGCATTCCGCCTGCGCGAGGCCTTACTGAATATTAGGGTGAGTGCATGGCGTGAAATGAAACAAAAGCGAAAATGTTTGTGAAAGGAATTTGTGACGGAAGATTTTCGAAGAATTACTTGCTTGGAGGCGTCAATAGTCACTTTGGATGAGGGCGATAGTATTTTGAGGAGAGTTATCCAGCAATTAAGCGCCGGAGGGTATTCGATATTTTTCTGCAAAAGCTTCGGTAGTAAGTTTTCAAGAACAAAAAGCTTTTGTTGTAAATGGATATTTTTACTTGCATATTGGCTTAGGCATGTGTGAAGGAGTCGAGTGGACTGAGACATGGAGTTTAGCATGTAGACATTGAGTAGGTTCATGAAATTGCTTGAATGTGATTGTTTTCCATTTGCACTTAGGTGGGAGTAACCCATGTGACCATTATTTTACTCGCATGTGGACCGTGTGTGGACGTTGTAAGCTTGTTGGGACGAGTTTGTACTTTGGGTAGAGCTCCGTACAAAGGGAGACTGCGATTACTACGTGGTGTCGGGTTACCCATCATTCACAATTATTCCGCGGGTTGTGGGTTGTCATGGACACCTCGGTTTTGAGGCGTCATAGAATGACGGCAGGCCTGAGCGACTCAGACCCCAGTGCTGTTCTAGCAAAGTGAGATTCGGTGAACCTGATTTGGTTTCCCAGCCGGTTTAGCCGATTGAAAGAAACCTCAAAATTTATTGAAACGCTTCCTCAAAGAGTCATGAATCAAAAACAATCTAGTACAAAATGACTCGAATGGCGAAGCAAACCTGGCTTGGCTACCAAGACCCAAATTGATGTTCGATGGCGAGATTCGGTGAACCGGTTGATCTGGTTTCCCAACCAATTCAGCAGGTTGATAGAGGCTCTCAAAAATTTTCAGAACCTTCCTCAAAGGGTCAGGAATCCAACAAAACAAGCGGTACAAATCGACTAGAATGCGAAGCGACCTGGCAATGTAAGACCCCTATTCTTTGTTCGACCAAACTGGTCGATGAGCCGGCGGTGGTTTCCAATCAGTTCAACCGGTTGAGAGAGGCTCTCAAAATTTTTAAGAACCTTCCTCAAAGAGTCAGGAATCAACAAAACAAGCGGAGTACAAATCGACTCGAATGGCGAAACGGAAACACAAGCGATGTCAGGGAGGGGGTATAGTTCAATCTAGGGGTGGGTTGATGGGTGAATCGAAATTTGTCGGAGGCCGGTTCCAAACATCGGAGGTGTTTGGATAATTGGGTGTACAAGTTCAATAATGTCTTTAATGTGTATGTAATTATAAAGATAAATGATTTGATAAATAATTAGAATTTCATTTGATAAATAATTAAATTTCATGAGAGAGAATAAGAATTAGTATAATTCTCTTTTGTAAGTTCAAAATTCTCTTTTGTAAATACAAATAATGACATAAAAATTCATCCATTTATTATTAATTTATTAGTATAATTGTTAACACTTTGTAAGGATAATTATTTTTATTTTATCGTATTATGTCGTGTCCTTGTCGTATCCGTATCCTGATTTTTTGAAATTTGCAATGTCCCCGTGTCCCGCCGTGTCGTATCCCCGTAGTTGTATCCGTGTCCATGCTTCTTAGTAATTTCTACTTCTCTGTCTAAGTTCTTTTAGACGGAAGAGGACCTGTCAGAAATCAAAGTTTTAGAATATTACAATAATCTAAATCATGGCCCCAATCAAGCACGGTTGAAGAGCGATTTCAATCGAGAAATAATGAATTTAATATTTCTAATTGGTTAGCATTTTGGAAGTGTTTTCATTGCTGAGCAAAAAACTAAAATAATTTCAGTTAAAAGCAAGAAAGTTCTTCGAATAGCTATCATAGCATTTGGACAGTAGGTTGAATTCTCGACTCTTGGTGATAAATCCACATCTCTTAGTCGAAGGAATTGAACCAAAGTTACTCTCTTCCTTATTGATCTGCCACGGGCATAGCAAAGATGAATACTGGGGTCGGGCCCAACGGATGAAGAAGGATTCTCCTTTCGGCGTCGACTAACTCGTATTTTGTGGATTGGTTTCCATTTCATCTATTAAATCCATCAGAAAAATCAAACCATACCTATAAATAGGCTTTGAGAACATAATCAAACGGGGAATTCCATGAGATTAGAAAGAGTTCGAGGAGATCATTAATAATGAGAGAGTTGAAGAAAATGTGTGAAGCATTCGAGGTTATCTACTTAGGAGAATAAGCGAGAAACATAATAGTACTTCACGGAAGGCAAATCACGAGAAAATTATGACCGTATCTTGAGTGTGTGACATCTTGTTTCAATTTTATCTCATAGTGGATTATTTTCCTCGGTTGCCCGTGAAGGTTTCCCTCATTAAAGAGTTTAATACGTTATATCGGGTGTCATTATTATCTTCCATTCTTATTCTTTGAAGATTAGTAGCCATCCGGTACTGTCGAAAAAAGCGTGGGTGATCCCGGTGAAATTTGGGCATATCGACTAGTTTGACATTAAAATCTTAGTAACATGACTTTGGGCGATCCAAATTGGATGATTCAATTGGAGAAGAAACCTTAGAACTATAGCTTCAATGAGTGAAGGAACATACCAATTTATGGAGTTAAGACCTAGAAAACGAACGATTGGCGAATCGGTGAAATTTGGGCATATCGACCAGTTGTATTAAAATGTCGTAACAGGTTTGGGTTATCCAAATGAGATGATTCTAATTCCCTGCGCGAGGAGGAAAACCCGACATTGAAGTCGAGATTCGAAGATTGGAATCAAACGGCGATTTTGGTTTGTTCTCAAACTCTCTCTATTTCTAAAATATTTGAATAGTATAGCAGATTTGAATTTTGGGAAATGATTGTGAGAAAGTGCTGTTTGAAATGATTTGTTTTAAGTAGTTTTAATCCTGATTGTGAAATGAATTTACATAAGAAAATTTCATGAATGTGAAAATGTTCTATCTGCATACAAATGTATATAAATACTATTGTAAATTGTATTGAATGATTTTGTACCCTTAAAGAATGTTATCAGGTTAGAATTCGAGTTAAGGATAAATTGGTATACTAATAAGAGTCGAACAAACGTATATTGTAGTATATACCAATCCATGCTTAATGGGGGCATTATCGATAATTAATACCACTTAGAGTACATATTATATATATATATATATATATATATATATATATATATATATCGACTACGACCAATGGGGCTTGTCATAGTGGTCGTTATCACATGCAAGAAAGCATAGGTTAAGTCGATATGAACAAAAATGATAATGGGATTGAAAGTGCACGATTTGTGCTGAATGATTTTTTCTTTCTTCTGCCTATGAAAATGCAAGCTTGAGATGACGATGAATTGTAATTTATTTATTGAATAACTATAGATCGTATTGTATTGCATTGGTCATTAAATTAATACAAAGCATTGTTTTTATAAATATTGCATGTTTCGATTTAAAATGAAATGAAGAGATAATAAGCGTATAGAACCACTAAGCATGAAAATGTGGCGATGTTGTTTTATCAATCACGCGGGTTCAGAAGTGAATAGGTGCAGTGAAGACCGCATAAACATGAAACCCAACGTCAGAAGCCATTCGGAGGAAATAAGCTCACGCGAAGGTATATCATAAATTGAATTGACTTTTTGTATAAAGTATCTTGTGAAAGTTAAACTACGATTCTATTTTGTAAATGTTTTAATGTGAAAACTCGATAAATTTTGTAAATGATAGTACAATTTTAGGAGTTATCCCAAAAAATGATGGGCCTTCCGCAAAATGTTTAGTTTCCGGAAAAATATTTAATGTATATTTTTACGTATACCCAATGAGCCTTTGAAATGCGTTTGGTATTGAAAATGTATTCACATTTGTATTGAATTTTTTTTGTATTTGGATTGGAATTGAAAATGAGGTCCGCATTCCCCCATATCTGGTTCGGATCATGATCAGGTTAGGAAGGTTAGAGTATAGGGTGCGATCGGGATCTTAAGTGGTATCAGAGCCATGGTTTAGGCGGTTCTGCAAATGATTTTTGAAAATAGTTTAAAAAAAATGATTTTGAAATTGTTTGGAAATGATTTTGAAAATTATTTATGACATGCATATTTACCTATAAAAGGTTGTGTGCTTCGATGTGATCTTGTGCGTGCTTAACCGGTAGCAATTGATGGTTTAGGACCCGTAGGGTCGGAGGAGACTCAGTCGCACAAATAGTCTTCTTGAAACCGGATTCTCGTGGTAACAAGCATCCCATGCTCCATGGATGAGCGACCCAGTCGAAGCAACGAGGAGGTCTTATGGATATCCTCGGCCAATGGCTCGAGCAGCGCAAGAGCAATGCGACTTCTTTGCGGATGTTACTCAATGATGGAAGCCCGTAGAGAGGATGGCAAAATATCGGCTAATGGTTGCTTGGGAAGAAAGATGATGAGCCTTCCATGGCGGAGAATTGACGAAAGAAGCTGGTTAATCTTGCGACAAATGCATTGCACCGGAGGAGAACTTAAGTGTGCGGCTTCTTTACTACGAGGATGTGAGCCTGATTGGGTGGCTTTCAGACTAGGGCCCGGACCCTTGTAGGGTGTGCATGGGAGTTCTTCTTTGTGAGGTGAGAAATGATCTCTTCGATCCCATTATTTGACAGTATCAGAGGCAGGGAGTTTCATAATCGAAGCAAGACAGGATGAGTGTGGCCAGGAGATATAGGAGATTCACCGAGTTGAGCCAGTATGCTCTGGGAAATGCTGATTCTTTTGAAGAAGAGGGGAGAGATATGTCGTAAATTTGAAGATAGCTCGATGATTATGTCCAGGCCCGTGTCACGGGATTTTTCCGTAGTGACACTGCAAGATTGTTACATCTATTACCTTGAATGTAGAAAGAGTAGAAGAAGGAAGTAGAAAAAAGAAAGACGGAATTAAGAAAAACCCAGACGATCATATTCTTTTTATTGCTTAGGAGTAAGAAATTTAGAGGACCATATGATTCTAATCTGCTTACAGCTCAAGGATTAGCTCACGCTACCGGTAGTAAGACTATTATCTTAGGCACCGTCGATGGCTAGTGCGCAGGGGATCTTTTGAGGGTGCGTTTCTCACTCTTTGCACTTTATGGAGACCCCTCAAGATGCGTCTTAGGCCCAACGGTGTGACAGCGTGGATCAAATAAACACAGAGATAAAAATTGTGCAGGCTCATTCCTTCACATCACCTGGGTAGATGGGTTTCAACGTGAAGAACAGCAAGGACAAAGGTGTTACATCCTTAGGTGCGTGAAGACGAAACACGAGACTATGGGCGGACGGGATGCACAATGCTCGAAAGCTAGGCATATCTGTGCGATTGAAGACAAAGATGCACTGGATGTGATAGTTAGTAAATTTTCTATCTTTGAGACTAATGTATATGCATTGATTGATCTAGGTTCAGCCTATTCTTATGTTTCCTTTATTTAAGTTGGGTAGTCTCTAGAAGAGAGTGAAAGCCCAGAGTGTGATATTTTGGTGACAATCCACTTGGGCATAGTATCGTGTGAATGGAGTTTATAAGATTGCCTATCGAGAATCCCGAGAGTATGAATTTCACAGAGATTTGATCGAGTTGTCATTTAAATTTGATGTGATATTGGGGATGGTTAGTTTGTCCAGGCACGAGTGGTAGTTGATTGTAGAATGAAGAGAGTGACCGCCCAAGGACCTTGCCAGAGTTGCGAGTGACTTTTGTGTGAAGTCTGGCCCCCTCTCCTAATGTGATATCCGCCACTACTGCTAGAACAATGGTTTGAAAGGGGTGTGAAGCCTACTTGGCGTATGTGACCAGATAAGAGGCAAAGTCCTTTATAGGCATCCAATGGAGTTTGTGATTATCAGGCGTATTTGGGAGAGTTCAGATGCCTCCACGGAGAGATTGATTTCGCAATCGAGCGTTGTTGAGGTGCTATAGGCATCCATGCCACCAGTATAGAAGTGGCTCGCTAGGTTAAAGAATTGGAGCTTGGTTAAGAATTGTTGGCTTCTTATTAGATTTGATATCACCATGGATCCACCGTGCTCTTTATTAAAGCCAAGATGGTACATAGTTGTGTGTGAATTATGACATTGAATAGATGACGATGAAGAACAAATATCCGTTACCTAGGATTGATACCTTGTTTGACTAATTGAAAGGAGCAAGTGCATTTTCAAAGATTGACTTGCGATCTGGGTATCATCAATTGAGGATTAAGGATACGGATGTGCATAAGACGGAGTTCAGAACGCGGTATGGACATTATGAGTTTTTTGTAATGTCGTTTGGGTTGACAAATGCTCCAGCGGCTTTCATGGACTTAATGAACCGTGTTTTCCGATCGTATGTAGATCAGTTTATGGTGGTGTTTATAGACGACATCCTTGTGTATTCAAAGGATTGGGAAAATCATGATACACACCTTCGGGTTGTCTTCGAATACGCTTGAGAAAGGAAAGGTTATATGCAAAATTGAGTAAATGTGAATTTTTTAGTTTGAGAGAGTGTCTTTCCTTGGATGAACTGTATCAGAAGAAGACTCAAGTGGATCAAGGCAGAGGTGGTATTGAATGGAAACCATCGAGAAATGTCACGGAGGTCGCGTAGTTTCTGAGTTGGCGGGTTACTCTCGAGAGGGTTCGTTAAGGAGTTTTTCGATGATTCTGACCTATGATAAGATTTAACAAAAGAATGTGAAAATTTGAATGGAGTGAAAAGTATCAATCCAGTTTTAGAAAAGTTGAAAGCATTTCTTAATTGAGGCCGCCGGTTCTTACTGACCGACCTATGTTAAGAATATGTGATTTTTAGCGCGTCGTTAAAATGGACTCAGAATCGTCATATGTAAGAGGTAAAGTGGTAGCTTATGCTTTAAAGCGATTAGTGCATGAAAAGAATTACCTACATGATATGGAGATTAGCCCTTTATTGTATTTGCATTGAAAATATGGAGACATTATCTGTATGAGGAAAAGTGTTTCATCTACACCGATCATAAGAGTCTTAAGTATTTTCCCTCACAACAACACAAGACAACGTAGATTGATGGAATTGATTAAAGATTATGATTGCATGATTGATTATCACCCTATAAAGGCCAATGTAGTGGCTGATGCGTTTAGTAGAAAGTCAGTGCAAACGCTATGAGCATTGAATGCTCACTTGTCATTGACAGACGATGGTGAAATAGTGGCATAGTTAATAGTTAGACCGGATTTGTTGAATCGAGTGTTAGAGGCACAAAAGAATGATGAAAGGCTCACACACCATAGTGAGTTAGATTGGAGAGGGAAAAGGAAGCGAGTGTTGTGAAGGAAGATGGATCATGTATTATAAAGATCGGGTTTGTGTAACTAATGATAGTGAATTGAGAAATCCATTACAGAAGAGGCACATAATGGATCTTTTTTATGCATCCAGGTAGCACAAAGATGTATCAAGATTTAAGGTTTAAATCTTGGTAATTAGGAATGAAAAGAGATGTATTAGAATTTGTGACCCGAAGTGTATGGTGTGTCAAAAGAAGTGAAAGAAGAGCCCCCGAGTTCCTTAAGGGATTATTGCGACCTATTAGAATACCTAAATGGAAATGAGGCCGAATCACCATGGATTTTATGGTTGGGTTACCATTGACGGAAGAAAAGCATGACTCAATTTAGGTCGTGGGCGAATTCACTAAGTCGGCTCACTTCTACCCGGTGAGCCGTATTCACTTGATGGTGACAGTCTTATAAGTGAGCATAGTTGGGTTGCATGAAGTTCTAATATCCATCATTTCAGATAGAGATCCGAGGTTCACCTCGAGATTTTGAGGAAAATTGCAAGAGGTTTTGTGCACTTGGCGGATTTCGGCCACAGCATTCACCCGCGGATGGATGGAATGATTGGAAGAAGTGATTAAGTGTTAGGAGACACATAAGTTGTGTGATGTTTATTGGGGTAGTTAGGATAGACACATTCCTTTTAGTTGGTTGTGTATAACAGTAGCTTCAGTCGAGTATTGGAGATGGCGCCTTCACGGGGGCTCTCTACGGAAGGAAATGCGAGAACCTGCCATTGAAAGCAGTTTGGACAGGATTAAGTGAAGATAGGTGGCTGGGTTGATTCAAGAAGCAGGAAAAGTAAAATGATTCAGAAAAGATTTAGTGGCCACGGATAGACTAAGTCTTATCTTGACATGAAAAGAAAGGATGTTCGTTATGAGATGGGGTGAGAAGGTGTTTTTTGAAAGTATCGCACTTTGGGAAGAAGGTAATGAGATTCGGGAGAAAGACGAGTTGAGCCACACTAGGTTCATTGGAGCGTATGAGTGATTGAAAAAGTGGGTGTGGCATACAGATTTGCCTTACCTCGGAGTTGGAAAGATCCATAATTTTTCATGTGTCAATGTTAAGGAGTACATGTCGGACCCATCGCATGTAGTCTCTTTAGAGCGATTGAGCTTAAACAGTTGTATTGTGAAGAGGAGCCGGTGAGATCTTGGCTTGAAGTGCAAGAATTGGAACAAGCAAATCCACTAGTCGAGAAGTGCTATGGAGAAACTACAAGATAGGAAGCCACATGGGAAAGCGAAGAGTTATGCGCATCAAATATCCCCATTTGCTCGATGAAGGTAATTTCGGGAATGGCTCTTAAGGAGGGGAGAATTGTAGCATACAAAATACCTAACAGGTTTGAACAAGTTTAGGAGTATAAAATAAAATAAATGTCTGAAATTTTCGGAATTTAAATGCTAAGAATGAAAAAAAATATACAACCTGGAAAATTTATAGGAGCCAAATAAATTTGGTAAAAAATGTCAAATGGGGACAGGTCTAAATGAGGAAGTGTAGTGTTAAAATATGAATGAAATGAAAATGAATGTAAAAATGAAGCTTTAAAATGAATAATGAGAAATGGGAATTAGTGTAGGCAAACGAGGCCTTGTAGAAAGGTACATTAGGCAAATTTGGTCTTGTAAAGGGCATAACTCTCATTTTGTGCATTTGGTTTGGAGAAAAGAGAGACATGGATTGAGAGAGAAGAAGGAGAAGCCATTGTTGGTGATTTCTTCCCATAAACAAGAGATGGAAAGCGATCAAGAAAGGAAGAAATAAAAAAAGAGAAGAAGAGCTTAAAGGTAAGAGAAACTAAACCCTAACATTTTTTTCTTGTGTTTGGATTTGGGGAAAAACCCTAATCTTATGTAAAGGTGATTTTGATTGGTTGTAGATCAGTTTTGGGGTTGTGTTGGGTTGAGTTTTGAAGTGTATTGTTGATTGGTATTGATTTGGATTGGTTTTGAGGAATGTTTGTAGAAATGTTGGGTTTTCAAGGAATCTTTGTCAAACCCCACAATTCTTGTTTGGCTATAGATTAAGTTATAATCATCCAAATGAAGTGATTCTAATTGGTAAAGAACCATAAGATATAGGGATACAAATATATAGAAGGGACCAGGAGAAAATTGTATCACTAAAGCTCCAGAATATGGGCTTAAATGTGAGTTCGGGTAGCTCACGGGTATGCTCTGTGTTTGGTGTACTTGTGATTTTTTGGCCATAAGTTGAGTTTCACTCATCCAAATTGAGTGATTCAAAATTATGGGTAAACTAGACTTCTAGGGGAATGAATTTACTTGAAGGAAGTGTAATTAAATATAACCCTAAAGTGCCCATAAATATCAATGTGGGTAATAATAGAGTCTTGTTTTCAAATTAGGTAGTCTAGATGTAAAATGCAATAACTTGAGTTTTGGTAATCCCACATTGGATGATTCCAATTGGAAAAGTATGAACTCCTCTCAGATTCAAATGGTGAAGGAACCATTACCAATTTATGGAGTTAAGACCACAGAAATCGAAAAACCTGATGGGTGATCCAATGGTAGGCATATCGACTAGTTTGGCATTAAATGCCTTAACTTGAGTTTGGGAGATCAAATTGGATGAGTTTCCAATTGGAGAGAAACCTTAAAACCATAGATTCAAATGAGTTAAGAGAATACCCTGAAATGAAAAAAAAGCATTGGGTGATCAGTGTTTGGGCATATGGACTAGTTTGGCATTAAAATGTCGTAACTGAGGGTTATCAAATAAGATGATTCCAATTCATATTGAAAATAGAACTCCTAGAATAATCGACTAATATATGATTGTCATTACATTTAAATAGGGGCTGACGAGGAGGAAAGCCCGCATTGAAGTCGAGATTCCGAAGATTGGAATCAAAGCGACAATTTTTTGTTTGTTCTCAAACTCTCTCTCTCTATTTCTAAAATATTTGAATAATTACAAAATGATTTGAATTTTGGAAATGATTGACAAGAAAGTGTTGTTTGAAATGATTTGTTTTAAGTGATTTAGAGACGATTGCTTGTGAAAGCAATTTATGAAATTTCATAGTGTGAAAATGTTCTATTGCATACAAATGTATATAAATACTATTGTAAATTGTATTGAATGATTTTAATTTCACTTAAAATAATGTTAGTTTAGAATTCGAGTTAAGGATAAGGTGGTATAATAATAGAATTGGGAACCAAGCCAGTACTATTGGCACATGCCGTCCAGTATTGACGGGACGATAGCAGTACTATTGGGACGGGTTGAATTCTCCCGACTCTTGGTGATAAATCCCACATCTCTTGGTCGACGGGGGTGAACCACAAATTGCTCTCTTCATATTGATGCGCCACGGGCACTTAAAGATGAATCTTTGTGGGGTCGGACCTTTGAGATGAAGAAGGATTACCACCTCAGGCGATCGACTAACTCATGTTTTTGGATTGGTTTCCATTTTCATCAATGAAATCTATCAGAAAATCAAGCCCTTATAAATAGGTATGGGGAACGCATAATCAAGCGGGAATTCTATGAAGGATTACCAGAAAGAGTTTCAGAGATCATTCGTTCAATCACAAAGAGTTGAAAGAAAATGTGTGAAACAGTCGGGGTTATCACACTGGGGAGAATGGCAAAAAACATAGTACTTCACAGAGACAATACAAAGAGGATTATGACCATATCTTGGGTGTGTGACATCTTATTTCAATTTTATCTCATAGTGGATTATTTTCTCGGATTTGCCCCGGAAGGTTCCCTCATGCGAGAGTTTTATCACGTTATATCGGGTGTCATTATTATCTTCCATTCTTATTCTTTGAAAGATTGGCTTAGCCATCGGTGTGTCGAAAAGATTAGGGTGATCGATGAAGAAATTTGGGCATATCAACTAGTTTGACATTAAAATGCAAGTAACATGACTTTGGGCGATCGAATTGGATGATTCGATTGGAGAAGAAACCTTAGAACTATAGCTGGAAATGGTGGAGGAACCATTACAAATTCTATGGAGTTAAACCCATTATCATCCAGAAAAAAACGATGTGATCCAATTAAAAATTTGGGCATATCGACCTAGTTTGACATTAAGCATCGTAATGACGAGTTTGGGTTATCGAATGAGATGATTCTAATTCCTCGCGAAAATTGAACTCCTGAATAGCAAGTAATATGTGATTGTCATTGTATTTGAATGAGGGGCTAACGAGGAGGAAAACCGGCATTGAAGTCGATTAGAAGATTGGAATCAAACAGCGATTTTGGTTTGTTCTCAATCTCTCTCTTTATTTCTAAAATATTTGAATAATTACAAAACGATTTGAATTTTGGAAATGATTGACAAGAAAGTGCTATTTGAAATGATTTGTTTTAAGTGATTTGAGACAATTTAACGTAAGCAATTTGCATAGAAAATTTCATGAATGTAAATATTCTATTTGCATACAAATGTATATAAATACTGTGTAAGTGTATTGAATGATTTTAATTCCCTTAAAAGAATGTTACTTAGTTTAGAATTCGAGTTAGAGACTCTGGTATACCAATAGAGTCGAACAAACGTACTATTGTGGCATACCGGTCGTAGCCATTGAGACTTGATGTCAGTAGTGTACACAATACATTACATATTATATATATATATATATATATATATATATATATATATATATATATATATATATATATATATATGCAAACTCTGACCCAGCTGAGATTTGTGCGTGGTCGTTATCCTATGCAAAGCGCCGGTTAAGTCGATATGGGCAAAATAATAATGAGATTGAAAATTATACGATTTGTGCTTTGAATGATTTTTCTTTCTTTCTTTCTACCTATGAAAATGCATAGCTTGAGATGGCAGTGAATTGTAATTTATTTATTAAATAAATATATAGATATGTATTATCTTTGCATTAGTCATTGAAAAATTGTACAAAGCATTGTTTATAATTATTGCATGTTTCGATTTAAAATGAAATGAAGAGAGAATAAGAACTATATAGAACCACTAAGCAGAAAATTCTTAGTGTGTTGTTTTTATCATTAGCAGTCTTAAGTGAATAGATGCAGAGTGAAGACCGCACAAACAGAGCCAACGTCAGAAGCCATTTGGAGGAGAAATCAAACTCGTAGAGCATCAACCATAAATTAGATTGACTTTTTTTGTATAAAATATCTTGTGAAAAGTTAAACTCGATTCTATTTTGTAAATGTTTTAATAGCCAGAAAACTTCGATAAATTTTGTAAATGATGAATTACCAATTTGGGAGTTATCCCCGAATGATGGGCCCTTCCGCCCACAAATATTTAGTTTACGGAAAAATATTTAATGTAATATTTTACGTATACCCGATGAGTCTTTGAAATGCGTTTGGTATTGAATGCGCAGTACATTTACAATGATGAATTTTCCAATATTTGGATTTGAAATAGAAAATGAGGCCGCCTTCCCCAAATGCGGGTTCGGATCAGTCATTCGGGTCGGTTGAGTGCGAGGCGCGATCGGGATCTTGCCAAAGTGAGTATCGAGCCGTGGTTTAGGCGGTTCTGCAAATGATTTTTGAAAATAGTTTACAAAAAATGGTTGAAATTGATCGTTGTGTTTGGCGCCATTGTTATATCAGGATCATGTGACTCTGATGCGGATCTTGTCGGTCTTAATAGGTAAGCAATGTATAGTTCAGGACTCCATAAGGTCGGAGGAGGTTACTCGGGAAGTCGCGAGAATAGTCTGCTAGTGTGGATGGTGGGCAAGCATCCCGTGCTCCATCGATGGTGACCCGAGGTCGACGACGGGAGGTGCTGGATATCCTCGTGAATCTTTCGAACTACAAAGCGGTGCAAGCCTCCAGCTGCAGTTGTTCCTCGGTCGGCCATGAAGGCGAAATGTCGACCCGGCGGTTTTACTTGGGAAGAAAGATGATGAGCCTTCCATAGGCGGAAGAAGTGGCTTGAAAGAACTGAATTAATCTTTGCGACAAGTATTTTCAGAGGCTTAGAGTGTGCGACTTCTTTACTACAGGATGAGGCTTATCGGTGGTGGCTGGTGACTAGAATTTAGACCACCAGAGGGTAGTACATGGGAGTTCTTCCTGACAGAATTTAGGAAACAATATGTGGGTCGCATTTATTTAAGCAATACGAGACGAGAGTTTCATAATCTAAAGCAAAGACAGATGAGTGTGCCAGAATATCAGAGGGAATTTACCCAGTTGAGCAAGTATCCTTCCAAAATGCTATTTACTTAAGAAGAGAAGTGTTGTAAGTTTGAAGATGGCCTTAATGTTTATATTCGAGCCCATGTCATAGAATTTTTCCGTGATGACTTTTCTAAGATTGTGACATGTGCCTTGTATGTAGATAGAGTGAGACGGGGAAAGTGAAAAGAAAGAAAGAGACGGGGTAAGAAAAGAAACCCCGGCCAGTCGAGTTTTATCTTTTGGGTAAGAAATTAAGAGGGACCGGGGTTCTGAATCCTCCTACGACTCGAGATCGGCTCGGGTTATCGGTACTAAGACTATTATGCCCGGCCTTTGTCGGTTGCTGGTGCACTACGAGTTCTTCGGGGACTAGTTTTGTTATGGCCAGGCACACGACTGAATCGGTTAAGCGAATCCGGCAAAGAGCGCTCGGGGGCCTTCGTTTAATTTATTTTACATTTTATTAAGTTTTCTTTTTCGAAGTGTCACGACCGAATCCATGGCTCTGACCCGAAGGCGGAGTCGAGCCGAGCCCGGTTTACTCTGGCGTTTCATTGCTCTTATCAAACATTTATTTATGTCATTTTCATTTAAGTTTTAATTACACGGGCATTTTCAAATGGGGGCCGTGAAACATTTACATTTCACAAAATGCAATTACAATGAAGAGGCATTCTATGCCTTTTAAAATGATATTCAATAAAGCAGTAATTGAGTTCCATTTATTTTGTTTAAAATATCGCATGTTCAAAAATGATATACATATGGTAGGTATATACTTATACGCCACAACACTTTCTATGACTCTGCGGCTTTACAATCTTGTCTTCCTTCATCGTCACACTCGAAACACTGCATAGATGAAACTACATGCTAAGCATTTCCATGCTTAGTGGTTATCTAATTCTATTCAATATTGATTTAACTTGTATTTAACATTAAGCCATGCACATTATATTAGCATATACTCATCTTTATTTATTTTCGCATGCTTTCATTTTACAATCATTTATTATATCCTGACATGCAATTTCAATGCAACAATTCAATTCACAATTCGATTTATGAGATTTAGCGTATCTTGGTCAATGTGGTTATTTCACTTTGACTATTCAATTCACATTTCTGACGGATTCCGTTTGATGAATCTCATCCTTATTATCATTCGATGTGTGCTTACACATTTAACAATTGATCTCCCGTCATGGCGGATGCGTTTGATTTCCGACATGTGGTATCACTGCAAATGCCATGCGCCCGTCGCGGCGGGATGCGGGTTGGTGCATCCTTGAGTAGGACGTGGAAATTTCGGGGTGCCGTGGCGGATGCAGATTAGTGCATCATGGCGATTCGTTCGGTATATCGATTAATTCAAAATGTCGAAATAGTCGATTCATTTACAATTGATTTATCATTCATATTCATTCGGTTTTGAACATTTCAAATATCACATTTCAATTGCATATGCACTTTTCTTAATCTAAATTTCAAGATATGTTCATTTCATATACTCATTTTGATTTATTGGTAAGAAGCTAGCAAAACTGGAAGCGAGAATAGGTCGGAGAACAAACTCAAAATCTTCACTTTGATTCCAATCCTCGGAATCTCAATTTCGATTTGGCTTTTCCTCTCGTCATTTTATTCCAAAACATTAAGAGCCGATATTATTCATGCGTCTTGCTTGATTTTAGTTAGGATTGATTTTGGAAGTTTAATTGAGTTTAATTTCAACAAGATATATATATATATATATATATATATATATATATATATATATATATATATATATATATATATATATATATATATATATATATATATATATATATATGGATTCTTGACTTCAATGGAACCTCCATGGGAGTCGGGGGAACACCGACGGAGTTCGGACAAAGTTATGACCTTCTGAAGTTGGAGGTCAAAAGTAATCAAACACAGCCAAGCTGACCTGACTTGGCCGAGGTGTCCTGACCTGTCGAGGCTGGCTGGCACCTTATCCTCACGGGTATAAAAAAATGGAATCTTTGCCGATGGGCTTTCCATGAGTCCGAGAACACTCAAAACGGGGTTTGGGCCAGAAGAAGTTATGACATAGAAGTTGGAGGTGCGGGTAATCAGCGGGCAAGGCTGACCTAGCAGCGAGTGTCACGACTGTCGGAGATTTGGCGATGCCCACTGTCCTCTATAGGTACACAAATGGAATCTTGACTCAATGGGATTTCCATAAAGTCCAAGAACACCCGAAACGGAGTTCGGATGAAGAAGTCATGACAGCAAAGTTGGAGGTCACATGTAGTCACACCCTGACCAAGGTGAACTAAGGCGGCCCCGACCCAGGCTGACCTCGGTAAAGGACCCGTAACTTAGTGCAGAGGTCAATTGAGAAATTAAAAGCACAAAATTATCTTGACTCGATGGGATTTCCATAAGTCCCGAACACCTAAAAGGAGTTCGTACGAGCGATTATGATCTTTTCGAGTTGGAGGTCACATAGTCCTGACCAAAGACGGGTGGGTGGTGACCTAACCTACGTAAAAAGGCCATGCTTAGTTTCTGAGAGGTCCGAATTAAAATATTCAAAACCCTAATATCATCTTGACTGATGAGTTTCATAAAGTCTAAGAACACCCAAAACGGAGTTAGGATGAAGGAGTTATGACCTTAGAGTTGGAGGTCACATGTAGTCACATCAATAGGCGACTGAACTGCGAGCTGACAGCCTGGAGTAAGGACCATAACTTGGTCTATAGGGCCTGAATTGAGAAATTAAAAATCTAACATCGTCTGTCTGTATTGAATGTATTGTGTGTGATATTGTTGTAGTGTGTGTAATCAGTTCTTCATTTGGTTTGTGGTACAATTTACAGAAGGACTCACTACCAAATTCCCTTTATCACCTACCAAAACCTGATTCAAGTCAGGTTAATCGTACTATCACAATATAGCCTTCCTATGGTTGAATACTGCGAACATTCCTTAGGAATGGACACACACACAACCCTTAGGGTGGAAAGGAAATAACCAAGTAGGAGAAGACCTACCTCTCGGAGTTTGTCGAAACTCCCCCGACCTCCCGATCTCTATCTTGAAGCCGCTTGTCGTGAGGATGAAATCTTCACTTGCTTCGCTACCGTCGTAGGAAATCTAGAAGTGAGCTTCTCACTCCCCAAATCTCATTTTTTCTCCCCCTTTCTTTTATTTTTATTTTTATGGATCACCCTCGTCATTTTTAAAAGGGAAACTTCCTCCCCTCTTTCCCTACATGCCCTTTCCTTTATTTTTTCTTCGTTTTTCTTCATTTCTTTTGTATTTCGGTCCCTCCATTTCTCAATTATTCTTCATTTTAAGTCTCCTATTATTTTCCCACCACTCCATTTGTTTCTCCTAATTTCACTTAGACATCTAAACTTATTTACAATTGACCCTTAGGTCCCCATTTTACAATTTTCATATTTTCTCTTTTTCACTTGGGTTTATTTCCGGATTCAATAAATTTCTTATTTTAGCATATAATCATTTAATCAATATTCATCTAATAATTGAAAAATACCCAGGATTGAAAACTCAATTATACCGGAATATATAATAATTTTTCTTATAAAAATAATAAGGTACTTTTGGGCGTTACAAGTTTTCTCGCTTTTGCACACGTTGTGGGAGGAGACATAAAGGGAAGTTTTGAGACTAATAGGTGCATGTTTGGCTTATGGATCAATGAGCACAAGATAAAAAGATCGTCTTTGAAACAGTTCACCACCTGCCGGACCCAGAGTGCCGGTTTCAACGGTATAGAATAGCAACGGGACGACAAGAGTGTTGCATCGGCGGTGCGGCAAAGACAAGTGACCTGGTATGGCTCGGACGGGATGGATGTGCTCCGGCTAGGGCATATGCAATGAAAGCGATGAAGGCCAAGGCCATTGGATGTGATAGTTTGGTAAATTTTCTATCTTTGAGACTAATGTATATGCGATGATTGATCGGGTTCAACCCGTTCTTATGTTTTCCTTCCGTTCGGAGTTTGGTAGTCTAGAAAGGTGAAAGCCAGAGTATGATATTTTGGTAACAAATCACTTGGCATAGTGTCATTGAATGGGGTTTGAGATTACTTGTCGGGAATACGAGTATGAATTCCTAGAGATTTGTTCGAGTTGTCATTTAGAGTTTGATGTGATATTGGGGATGGATTGGCTATCCCGACACTAAGTGGTAGTTGATTGTAGAATGAAGAGAGCGACCTTAAGGACATTGAGTGGCAAGGAAGTGACTTTTCTCGGCGAGAGGTCAAACCCCCCCTCTAATGTGATATCCGCCACTACTTCTAGAACAATGGTTCGAAAGGGTGTAAACCTGTGTGGTATGTGATAGATCTGAAAAGGCGAGTCTAGCCTAAGCGGAGCATTCATACGGTTTGTGAATTATCGGGGCGTATTTCTTGAGGAGTTCTTGGGATTGCCTCCACAGAGAGAGATTGAGTTCGCAATCGACGTTCTTCAGGGTGCCACTCCGGCATCCATTACACCATATAGAATGGCTCCATTAGAGTTAAAAGAATTGAAGCTTCAGTTGCAAGAATTGTTAGAGAAAGGATTTATTCGTCCGAGTGTATCACCATGGGGAGCGCTAGTGCTCTTTATTAAGAAGAAGGATGGTACACTTCGGTTGTGTGTGGATTATAGGCAAATGAATAGGATGATAATTGAAGAACAAATATGCCGTACCCGGGATTCATGACTTGTTCGACCGATTGAAAAGTGCAAATGTCTTTTGAAGATTGACGCGTCTGGGTATCGTGTTGATTAGGGGATTAAGGATATGGATGTGCATAAGACGGCGTTAATGCGGTATGGACATTATGAGTTCCTTGTAATGCCGTTTGGGTTGACAAATGCTGGTAGCTTTCATGCGTTTAATGAATAAAATTTTTCTGACGGTATGATGGATTATGCATTAGTGTTTATAAACTGACATCCTTATGTATTCAAAGGATCGGGAAAATCATGATACACATCTTCAGGTAGTGCTAGAAACCTTGAGAAAGAAAAGGTTATATGCAAAATTGAGCAAATGTGAATTTTGGTTGAGAGAAGTTACTTTCCTTGGACACATTGTATCAGAAGAAGGAATTGAAGTGGATCAAAGGGTAGAGAGGTGATTATTGAATGAAACCAGAAAATGTCTGAGAGGAGTGCGCGTATTTTCTTGGGGTGGCAAGTTACAAGCGAAGGTCGTTAAGGGGTTTTTCGATGACTCACATTTTATCGCGAGATTGCTCGAAAGAATGAAATTTGGATAGGTGAAAAAGCGTCCGTCGGTTTGAAAAGTTGAAAGCATTCTTAACTGAGGCATCGGTTCTTATTCAGCCGACCTACGGTAAAGAATATGTGATTTTTAGCGATCGTCATTAAATGGACTCAGAATCGTCCTAATGCGAGGGTAAAGTGGTAAACATGCTTGAGGTAGTTGAGTCGCGTGAAAAGAATTACATTACGCATGATATGGAATTGGCCGCTGTGTATTTGCATTGGAGACATTACCGTAAGAGGAAAGAATGAACTATCTACACACCGATCACGAGATTCTTAAGTATTTTCCATCACGCGAGGCTTAGCTTTGAGGAGCCGGCGTAGATGGATGGAATTGATTAAAGATTATGATTGCATGATTGATTATCACCCCGGAAAGCCCAATGTAGTGGCCGATGCGTTGAGTAGAAAGTCAATGCAAACGTTACGAGCATTGAATGCTCACTTGTCATTAACAAACGACGGTGAAATAGTGGCAGAGTTAATAGTTAGGCCGGATTTGTTGAATCGAGGTGCTAGAGGCCTGAAAAGAATGATGAGAAAATTTACGCCATGGTGAATCAAATTGGAAGAGACGAGAGCCGAGTTTTCAGTGAAGGAAGATGGATCCTTGTATTATAAAGATCGGGTTTGTGTAACTAATGATAGTGAGTTGAAGAAATCCATTCTAGAAGAGGCACATAATGGATCTTTTGCTATACATCCGGGTAACATAAAGGTATCAAGATTTAAAGGTTTCGTCTTGAGTAGTGCGGAATGAAAAGAATGTATTAGAATTTGTGACCAAGTGTATGGTGTGTCAAAAAGTGAAGGTAGAGCACCAAGTTCCTTTGGGATTATTGCAGCCTATTAGAATACATGAGTGGAAATTGGACCGAATCACCATGGATTTTGTGGTTGGGTTACCATTGACAGGAAGAAAGCATGACTCTGTTTGGGTCGTGGTAGATCGATTAAATAAGTGTCACTTCCTACCCGGTGGTGACTATTCATGACTAAGCTGGTAGAAATTTGTACATACGTGAAATAGTTCGGTTACATGGGATTCCAATATCATTTCGGATAGAATCAAGGGTTTACCTCAGATTTTAGGGGAAAATTGCAAGAGGCTTTGTGCACTTGACTAAATTCAGCCTGACATTCCACGTAGACGGATGAATGATTGAAGAAAGAGTGATCAAGTGTTGGAAGGTATGATGATGAAGTTGTCTTATTGATCGACTATGAGGATAGTTGGGATATACACATTCCTCCTGGATTGAATTTAGTGTATAACAATAGCTTCTAGTCAGTATTGGAATGGCGCCCATACGAGGCTTTCTGAGATAATCTGAGAACACCATTATGTTGGATGATTTAAGCGAGAAGAGATAATTGACCACAATTTGATTCGAAAGCCCAGGAAAAGTGAAATGATTAGAAAGATTGAAAGTAGCCACGGATAGACCAAAAGTCTTATACGAGCATGAAAGAAAGGATGTTGGGTGGATCGGTGAAGATGTTTTTGAAAGTATCGCCTTGGAAGAAGGTAATGAGATTCGGGAGAAAGAGCAAGTTGAGCCCTAGGTTCATTGGGCCCTATGAAGTGATTGAAAAAGTGGGTCCAGTGGTGAACAGATTGGCCTTACCTCTAGAGTTGGAAAAGATCAATAATGTTTTCATGTAATCGATGTTGAGGAATGCAGGTGTTAAGACCATAAGTTGTGCATATTCGAATTTGTAAACCATTACTAGAAGGTATAAATTAATCCACAGCAGCAGTGCGAAAACTTGCGTTAAAATGAAATATAACTTGTATCTTTCGTAAGAAGAATAATTTTGTCTTAAACACGATTAAAGATTTGTTGATGTAAGCGCCGAGTGCACGGGTGTACAAGTGATAAAGTGGACTGTAAGTAGGATATAGTTCCCACATAAATTGAAAGAATTTAAACTCAACTACTGACTACTCCAAGTTTCACACTATTTGAATGTCAGTTTAGAAAATTTAGTAACCTAATAAAAATTTTAATAAGCTGGAATCCTACATTTTAAAATAAAGAAAATTTTAAATCCTAAATATAAAATTAACAATTTGAACAGATTATTGCTGATAGACAAGGATTTCTCTTTGTGGGAAATTATCAGTTCTGCATCATAATCTAATTCTATTTTTTTTCACACGAGTTGGAATCGGGCTGTCGAGGCAAGGTATTATAGTTTGGATTCCTCCTCTAACCATACTTTTCATTGAGTAGAGATTCATGTTCATTTCTGAATCATGATTCTAATCAATTACTTCTAATTCGAATGTCTCTATAAGATTTGGGTATTTTTCTTTTTAAATACTTTATACCCATTTCTTATGACTGCAGATTTCTTGCTTCCTAAGACAGGGCAATTCTTGGAGATTTACAAAATGAATGATGTCTCATCTTAAGATGCGAAAGAGTTTTCCCTTTCCTTGATTAGATCTCATCTAACGTGGATCGAATCATTCCCTCCCGGACTAAGGAAAGATCTGCAATTGATTAAATTGATATCCTCAACCCTTCTCAAACCATGGGCAAGTGAGGTTATCTAAGTAACCTTTCAAAGCTCATTAGTTCTTCAATATTAGTCTAGCATACCCCCAATGCTTTCTGCTACCTTATACCACTGCACCCATTCTTCTTTTTTCTTTTTGCCTTTTTCTGCTCACCTGCACCATAATATCTTGCTCGGGAATCTCCATCTTTGTGTCACTCAGAGGGCCTCTTGAAAATCAGAGCCAGACAATAGTCATTTCATTGGTATTAGCTACTAAGATTGGGAACAATTAATTCACAACATCATATCGAATAAATTCATAACCCTCGGCTTCGGAAATTTTCTCTCATTGTGCGAAAAGACCATAACTAACATCAGATCTTTCCTAGCAGAAGTTGTGTTCTCAAAAACTGGATTACAGTATACCTTTGAAATGCGATTAGGAAAATTCACTATGCTTGCAATCAGCGAAATGAGTTCGACTTTTGTACAGAGTTCGACCCAATCAAGCATTAATTGTCGATGAATTTTAGGATTTAAATTTAACTTCAAAACTTCAGGGTAATTTATGGTTTGGATCGATAAACAAATTAAGCAGGTCTCACGCTAAATCTAATCTATGAAGAAAAGAAAAATAAAAAGAAATATATATAATACCACAAAAGTCCTCGGCTCCTCGGGTACTCACAGTTCGTTCGTCTTGTTGATTGCCTCGCTTTAAAGTGGTTATTTCTATGATAGAGCCACAAAATTGAGGCTATGTGTGAATCCACTAAAAATTATTGTATTACCCAAAGCAGGGTCTGTTGACCACGCCGTCGGCCTGCGGAAGCTTGTCTCATACCGTGGGGCAATTATAGTAAAATGACCCAATAGGGCCCATCATTCACACTCGTCCATACAGTTACAAAACCATACATTTTTATAGATCCAAATGTTATTACATCACTCTTAATACAAAACATATATTAAAACTGGTTCGTTCTAATATATACATAAAAGCGAGAATCAAGGCCCGCGATCCGGCCCGGGCTTCATAATCCACAGTCTCACAGGCATGAGTAATACTAATGCACGTCACGTACACGAGGGGTCCTGACCGGGGTGAGCTAACATCGGTAAGAGATAATCCCTACAAGGGCTATTTCCCACCTAGGTACACATGTAAATGATCATTTCCGCAGTCAAACCCGACCTTGTCCAGATGCGCCGTATTTGTTTACATCATGGAAAAATCTACATGCATGTATGAGTGACACTACACATACCCCAATCTTAAGTCAACCTCGAGCCCACCACCAATGCAAGTGCCAATGGGAAATCATCTTTTGAGTCGAGTCCCGCTCCATCTCACAACTTGAAGTAGTCTATGTGATATTTATTTAATCGTTTCATGTCTTTTTAGGCCAGCGAGCTTTTCGAGGGTCTCGCAGCGGGTCTCTTACACCCTCAGGCATTTTTCGGGCTTTCATAGTGGATACTTTGTCTAACCAGGTTTTCAAGCTTTTCACGGGGGGTATCTATCCCCTACTTGCTACGCCCGACACATTTCATTTCCATTTTCGTTTAACCTTTGTGGAACTCAATTGGACTTCGTCCCATTCCCAAGCCCACACGATTCAACAC